>WAAD01039719.1:114199-138615 GCA_013389945.1 Fregata magnificens
CGACTCCCGGCCCCAGCAGCCCGGGGAGCGAGTTCCCGCTGGCCTGCTGCCCGGGCCCGGGTGCCCGCGGGCTCGCCAGGGGCACACGGTTCAGGCCCTGCTGCGGCGCTGCCTGTGCAAACCGCTCCTGCAAGTGGTTGCTCTGGACCTTAACGGCAAAAATCCTTTGGCTGTTGGCAAGTCCTGTGTCGAGGCAGTGGCTGAACTGCTGCAACGCGCTACCTTTTAAGTCAGCGGTAGGCAAACAGCTTACAGTCTGCTGAGGGAGTTGAACTAGGGAACTTTCAGGGCGAGACTTGCTTCCTCCCTCTTCCAGAGCCTCACTAGAGGCATTTCTCTAACGCCATCAAGGAAAAAAGTAGAGTAGCCAGCTTCTCCAGATCTCCCAAGAATTGGAAGAAACTCACCTTAAGAAACGTCTTAAATGGCAGCTCCTCTTGTGGGAACAATGGGAGGAGACCGGCAGAGACCCTGTGAGGGCTTATATTTTATTTACAGCATGGCAGAACACCAAGTAAAGTGCAGTAAACAAAAGTTTTGCCCAAGGAAGCATACAGTTAAAAAGCCAAGCCAACACAATGCAACCAAGTCCCAAAGCAACTCACATGCTCTGTGCCGATACCAACTTGGTAGGTATAAATACGTGATTTGCCCTGGGTGTTGCTAAGCAGTTCATTCAAGGAGCCACAGCAAATACCACTGAGAACAGCGTGAGTGGAGTGGTTTTGTTTGAGGCTCAAGTGGAATAGCCACAACTCCCAGCAATTCTCACCCCCAGAGCCGGCTGCAAGTAAACCGACTATAGTTCACCTTCCCCCATCTATAGGTGACAGTGCTACGTGCTGGCAAGTTTGGCCTTGAGCCACATCATTGCCTCTGTCGTTTCACTTGAAGTCCCGTTTAAAAGATTTGACCACGTGATTGCTTTCCCGAAGATGCTATAGTGTCACTAAGCCACCAAATAAAGCAATCCTAGAGAAAAGCTGTGGATATACTCACGGATCTGGTGGCAGTACTGGCTCAGGGGAAAATGTCTGAAAGGCAAAGATATGTTTGGACAAGACTAGTGAGTTCCCTACTCTCTGCTGCTTCCTACTGTGAATGTTGCAGTACTTTCCGAACAGCTTCCGTCTTGTACAGATGTGACCTGCCACCGTCACTTCTGGAAAGGAGCAGGTCGGTAATCAATGGGATAAAACCACCTGTTTTAATTGGATGTTAACTCAGTACGAGTTGGAGTAGGAAACAGAACAAAAGACAGACGATGGGAGTTTTAACAGGTAGTTGAAAATGCATGATTACCCGCAGCTATCAGATGTATGACAAACCCATTTGCAGTTTATCATAAAGGCTATCATGACAACAGCATGCAAGGAAGTGATGGACAAACAGCAGTTGTCTTCCCCCTGCTATTCACCAAGGGCAAACGTGCATTAAGCTTTGCTTTCTGTTATGCCAGTGCAATATCTCTGAAATCTACGAAGCTGCCATAGACAAAGGCATAATTTAATCTCTTCTTTCCAAAGGTGATGCTGTCACCTATGCAGAAGGCCAGCACAAGACTTGTGCCTCACATCAGCATTATCTCAAGAAACCTACCCATACTGAAGGCACATGCTAGCAAGAGTCTGTCGGTGATGCACATCCAAGAAAATAAGCACTACAGACCAGACACTGATCTACTTGCACTGTAGCCTTTTGAAAAGTCTTCATCCTTCCCGTATTTGCATTCAGTCTGGGCATACAAAAGCACGAGCGACGAGAAGCTGTTCCTAGGCTGAATTCACCCGATCCAAACTGCTGTTAAGCAGTTTCAAAAAGGTAACTGAAGTGAACCACGGTAACTTTTGAGAAGTGTCAAGCTAACGATCTCCATGTCAGCTACCATGTAGAAGACACACCAAAACAGATTCTTACCATCATCTGAACAGAACTTTGAATGAGAAGAGATGTTTTTCTAGGGCTTGGAAGAACTTTGTTTCCAGGTAGGAAACAACCAGGGAGACTCCTATGAGACATTTACCTGTCTTAATATCTCTGTCCTTCGTTTACTGCACTCAATTTAATAGTCAGACCAAGATTAAAATGAACGTGATTTCTTTCACATGCTCTCCAAATCTTCTTTAGGACAGAAAGAGAGAGAACCTGCCTAGAATAGCTCTTCTATTTAGAGATGTGAAGCAGTTCACACAGACACAAAACAATGCAGCCATTTACATAAAATGCCTGTACAATGTCTCCAAAACTGTTTTATCAATAAGATTTCTGCATAATATTATATTCTGGGTAAATACAAATACTGAACTAAGTCAGTTCAGTCTCTTCCTTAAGCAGAAAACACAAGATGCAACAATTTAGGCATTAACATCTATACGAGATTCAAGCTCTGCAAACTGTTTTCAGAACCACCATGTTCTATGCTCCAAAAAGATCTGGCTAATTTTACTGGAAGAATAAGTTTTCTTCTGAAATGCCTTGAGAATTTGAACTGCATGGAGAACACGAACAGTACTGTATTCAGGTCCAATAAATATTAAATTCCTCTCTCCTGTGTCCTCTGCCCCCTTTTGCTGACAGGGAAAGCAAAGTACAAAGACCAGAGGCAGAAGTGGAATCTAGGTGTACATTCCCAGAGCTCTGCCCACCATGCTCAGAGGTTCTTCATTAAACAACTCCTTTCAACTTACATCACAAAGAGCAAATTTACGTCTTGCAGTGATGGCACACTACAAGACAGATCCCAAGCTACTATATTTGCATCATATGGTAGTGGGCAAAGGCTGGAACTTGGGTCAGGAGACACTACTACCATATCAGTTTGCTAAACACTGCTTTTTCCTGCCAGCTCAGCTATCTCTTCCCTGCACTCCTTTGCTCGAAGAAAGTAGACCCTGAATGAAATGCCAGAGCAATCTTTGCCTTTAATCAAAGATATATTAGTGCCTCTTTGAAAACACACTTTAAAATCAGATTCTGACCCAGCCATTGAAAGAAGATCGGATTAGCATTTGATACCAGTTTAAGAGGATTGGTTTGTAATTTGAACATAAACTGGCACCACCATCAACAGGTGCCCCATGCATTGTTCAGCAATTTTATGGAAATCATACCAGCAAACTGTACTGGAAGAATATGCTTTACAAAGCAGCTTTTTCATTTTCCCTGCCCCAGATTCTATCATCTAGGAGTCATCGCAGATGTGCTGCCTCCCCACCCACCATCCTCCCCAAGGAGGTGGAAAGAAATTAGACTTTTGCACAATGGCTCTGAATGTAAGAAAGCATAAGCTTTGTTGTTGTTCACACACACCACCACAATTATTCCAACATGTATTCATCCCTAACGGCTCTTTTGCACTGGGCTAGACACAGTGACTGAAAAAAAAAAGGCTTTCCATTGGCATGGCTGCCTGAGCAGGCAGTTAACTGCAGCTGTTGAAGGCAGTAAGAACCACAATGCCTCCCACAAGGGGAAAAGATTAATTTACATTGTCCTGAATACCGAAAGCAGACAACTACCAGCCCTTGACAACATAAACCTCCAGAAATTTTTTCTTTCTCCTGAAGAATCGCGAAAGCTTCAGAGATTGCAACTAAATCCTTTCGGTATGTAAAGGCACACAGTTTTCATGCGTTACAGAGGACATGCAGAACCTCTACCAGAGTCATCACCAAATACTAATGTAAGAAAAATATACTAAGCCAGGCAATGGCCTGAGCTGGAATGCCTTTAAAGATATTTATACATCCAAGTACCTGCTGAGAAAATAATCTAATTCCAAACACATTTACTCTTAATTCCAAACGTATTCTGTTTTACTGGTGACTCAAGGTTTTTTCCTTACAATAGAGCAGAGAAACTCCTCTCAAGACAAAGCCTCTGTGAAAGGATGCTCCCCATCATTATTAGGTTTTTTTTGGTGTTGCAAGATGTCTAATTATAGAAATCAAGCCTTGTACAAAACATGGTTTGCATGCTAATTCATGCAGAAAAAGATCACCACAATAGGCAGTGCCATGCGTTTGAGGCAATACAGAGCCACCTGAGGATGGGAGCTCAGAGAAGCTAGCTACTGATGCTATTGCCCCCCTGAAAACATCTGCCCACCTAATGATCCAAACCTGCTCAAACTGGGCAGGAAAAGTTGCTCTAGCTGTATGCTTAAGGGCCTAGGCAGCAAAGCTGAAGGTTGGTTGGTTGGTGAATATCTCCAGGTCTGAATTCAAGCCTGGCTTCTATACAGTTGTGCCTGCTGACACTGGGTTCAATCTGATTTAAGCAGCCTTCGGAGCCAAACCAGGACACTGCTGAGGAAGTAAGGGAAATGGGAGAGCTGTCCTCTAGAGCCAACATTGTTTGTCCAAAGTCAGTAGATAATTGCTTATTTCAAGAAGAGGTGATGCCGAGTGCAGTTCCATCAGCAGTTACGGGGCTTCAGTGATACAGCAGTGTGAGACTCAAGGAAAGCAGCTGATGAGGAGGGTGCAATGAAGGTCAGGAGAACCCTTCAAGCTTAGTTCCTATATCCTCCTTGAAGTCACTATAGAATTTGAGAGGCAGCCCTAAGGAGCAGACACCACATTGAGTCAGAGAAAACACCAGGCAGTAGAGCAGCTCACAGCCAAGTGTTGCACGTCAGCCACCCACTAGAAATGGGTTGCGCTATGCTGTTTTACTTGGAAGGACTAAGAAATTCTCTGGCAGCAGATACACCTGCTTTGTGGCTGTTCATGCCAGTGAAACAGCCAAAGAAGCTGTCCAGGATCCAAGAACAAGCCTTGAGATGGCAACTCTTGGCAATGTAACTTCAAATAGTTTGAGAGGCCTCTCTGCACTGTTTATGTGTCACCCACAGCCTAAATAGAAAAGAGACAGGATATGTCAGAGCCCAGCACTTTAGAGGAAAGCAGCATTCTGCCAAAAAGCAAAGGGAACAAAATCATAATCCACAGAGGCATAACAGAAGACAGCAATGGATGGGCAACTGGACCCAACAAAGACTTTATGGTACTCCCAGGTACAGGGAATTGTCTAGCAGGAAGGTACATGGCTTGGTGAGGAGGCTGTGATGTTGCCAGTTTGCTGCTAGTTCTAGTTAATCCCAGATACCGGAAAGGCCTCACACAACCCTTATTACTAAGGTTGCACTGACTGACACCAGGATTACTCAGCTTTGCAGCTGAAGCTGGATGCGTGGCTGTAAAAAGTCCACAACAGACACAAGGCAGCCAGACAAATGCCTGGACCTGGTAATGAAAATTTTCCTAACAACATCACAGGTCTGGCTCTGCAGCGAAGCAGGGTCTAACTAATGGCCGAGCCAGCTGTCAACGGCTGCAGGAGCAAGAGTTGAGGGAGGCTCAGTCCTGAACCAGTCAGCCCCCGCATCTGTTACTTCTTCATTGGCTCTGAACGGAAAGATGCTCTTTCCTCCTGCCTCAAGTCTTCTCAATAGCCGGAGCCTATCCAATTAAAGGTCTGTCAGAGCAGGAGCAGACTTGTACTGATCAATAATGTCAGGGCTGAGGCCTTCTTAATGCAGGCAAGGAAAAATGGTACTTGCTGTTTTAACTCCAGTGCTCTCCAGTATTGGTAGCTACCTGAGGAGGAAGGCATAAGGTATAAAAACAGATGGAAAGAAAGTTGGTAAGAATTAAAATCACAGGATTCAAGCAGGATTTCATAAGTAATTAATTTATATCTAGTATTTGTTACCACATTGCAGAAGCACTACTTTAATCAAGATTGTCTGTTTTCTCTGCACTGTTTACAATTCTTTATTAAAAGGGAGAGATTTGCGGAGTACAAGGCAAACAGCTTCCAGTTCCAGACACGAGACAGAAACACAGCTCACAAAAACTCCTCGGGTACAAATGAGAGCACATGGAAGATGTGCTCCAGACCCTACAGGAAAGCTCCCACATTCAAATATGCCCATATAGTCATGACTTCTCATACCTGGTAGTGCTGCAGAAAAAGTTACTTAGAAGAAGCAACCCTCCCTGTGCACTCTAAATCGCACATCAAGGACAGTGATCTTAGCAATTTTCAGAAGACCAATTTCACAGACTAAAAAAACCCAAGTGCTCAGAAATTCATGAATCAGAACTTAAAGGAATAGTATGAAATTGTAGCAGCTGTAGATTTTTATGCTGTTCCTTTAGGGCAATTTTGGGAGCTTTTTTTGTCAAGTTTTGACATGGGGAAGGGAGGAAGCTGGAAAAGGAGGGCAATGTCTTAATTTTCAAAATGTTAGAATACAGGTCACATTTGTCGAGCTTTCCACTCTCAGAAATCAGGACAGGACAGTGACAAAACACAACATTGAGAGGGAAAGGAGGAAGAAGCAAGCAAAACTAAAGGTACCATTTTTATCTAGATTGCTGCAGACACACAGAAAAAGCTTAAGTTAATCAGCATCTACTGATTGAAAACAAAAGCTAAAACCTGCCATGCCTACGTACTGGTTTGCTCATACTATAATCCTTCTGGCTATGTATCTCATTATTTCAATATGGACTAGCTCAGATTTTGTCCTCTCTTGCCTCCCCAATCTAACCCACGCCCTCCAATCTCCAATATTACTGATATTTGCTCTGCTTTATTGAGCCCTTTCTGATTTTTCCATTTAAAAAAAGAGGAAGACACTGATAAAATTGCAGGGTCTCTCCATTTCAGTGGATAAGCACAGGGCATCTATTCTTTCCATGTGGAAAAGTCTATCAGTTTCCCAATGTTATTTGTCATAAAGGCAGCCTGTTTTTTCTAAAACATTGTTGTAGTGGCTTAATGCGTTGCTAGGAAGCCTTCTTCCTAGGGCCTGATTGCTGGTCCGTAGCAGAGCAGAATGTTAGGAAAGATCAGCAGGAGGAAGGACTATGATAAATGCAAGAAGATTTGTTTATGAATATCAGCTTGATCCTAAATCCATCTTTTTTTACTAAATGAGAGACTGGGTATTTGGAAAAAAACCTGAATACATTCAGGACAACAAAAATTAAATGCTAAAGGAGTAATCAGACAGCACAGCTCTCTGGGCGCTTTAGGCAGTAGGCTATTTTTAGTCGCCTGTTTCCCAACTGAAACGCTGAGGGGAGAGGGAGAGACTGCAATACCACGATTTTTAGAAGCATCTATGGAGCATTCCTGTTCTGCACTTCAGCAGCTGTATGGACAGACATACCCAACCTCAATTTCCACTGGCTTTCTCAGGCAGAGACCAATCTCAGCTAAGGCAAGCTGCTCATCCTGCTTCTTGGAGCAGCACTGCAAAGTGGCTGAACTCTGCCACAGGTCCACGGCTCATAGCACCCAGCCAGGCTTGTGGATGGTTAGCTGCATAACAGACAAACCTGCATGAACCACGCTCACACTCCAGTCATACTCTGAGCGAGGTAAGGCAGAGGAGCCCAAGGAATCAGGGAAAGAAGGATAGCTGAAGTTGTAGCTACCCTATTCAGCTGGTTGGAGACTTTCACACCATCCTGCCATGCCACCCACGTCACTTTGACTGAAGTTAGACCTACCCTGACTGTCACAGCTGAGAAACTCAGAGTGGCACAGCTAGGCTGGCATTAAATTGTCACTGTCAGATACCGATAGCCATATAGCTGTGGTATCAAACAGCTTATCTGAAGCTGCAAAGCATCTGCAGGAAGCAAGGGAGTTACTTGTGTAGTTAGCCCCTCTGAGTTCTCTGCTACTGTAGGTATATTGCAATCAATAACTAAATAAGACTGTCAGCTATAAACAGCCGTTATAGCTTGACAATAGCATACACATTTCTTTATACCATGTTTAGAGAGTTAACAGTTTAGAAAATCCCTTCATAGATGAACTGGAAATGCACAAATAACTCCTAAAAAAGCATTTTTCCCCCAGGACTTGCACCTTGGTTTCTGCTGGTACACAAGTTATTCAGAACCAGCTCACAAAAACATTCACGGGTAAAGAAATTCAGATTTTTTTTTTTTAATTTGCTGCATATTCAGAAGGTACAGATATTCTCAGTTCACTCAGTGCTGGGTCCTCCTCCAAATTCAGCTAAAAAATTCAGTTAATAATGTGGTGAAAAGATGTACAGTGGGTGGGGGAAAGCCCCCCAACCCATATTTTTCTATCCATCAACCCTCAAAGGCCCAGACTGAGTCAAGAGACTGACTCCGCAGCCTGCTGTACACGTGCTGGGTGACTCCATGCACATCACTTCATTTCCTCCTGTCTGTAAAGAGAGGCAGGTGATGCATTTCCTTGCTTGTAATACAATTCTAGATCTATCAATATTTCCAGTAATGGTTTCTCTTGAAGCAAGGAAGACTCACCTACCATAATTCCCCAACTGCTAGCTTCTTCCTTCTTTAGAAGGTGTCTGATCTTCACTTTACATTTTGAGGAAACAGCCTCCTCAGGTGTTCACGGCTTCCTGCCAATAGACAATTATCATTGTCCTGCTGATACACAGAGTGAGACTGCATACTAGGCATTGGCTATTTCAATACCCCTTTGTCTCTAGTAAGAGGAGTAAAAAAAAAGGTCTCTACCTGTAGGCAAAGTCACAGAATGCTGTGCAAAGGAGAGGGAAAAATCTCAACTTTAATTAGAAACTTCCCTAGAAGTCACAGACTGGGGGGGATTGGACAAAGCTGACACTCTAGTGGCAGAACTCCAGCTAAGGGTGCTTTAATTTGTAAAGTAGATTGTCTCAAAGGTCTATTGAAACAAATTAATGCAGTAATGCAGCTGAGATGCAGTGAAAGCACAATGACTCAACTTCCTCCGGAGATACTACTAGTAATAGCTTTACTAGGTACCAGCAGTGATATGATTTAGCTTCTTCAACGTGGTAAGAAGGTGTGGACTGAAGAAGTGATATGTGCCCTTCAATCCTGCTAAGATGGATCAGATCCAGTTAGGTTGCTGTCTCAGCAAAAGCTACCACAGTGCTATTAAGAAGATTAAAAACAAATTTTCCATTGTTAGAGTGTTTCCAAATAAAGCAAGAAGGTACACATCTTGGGCATACCAACCTATCCACTTTCCTAAATGTCTGTCAAAATGGAAAAGTAAAAACATTTATTATTTAAATAAAAAAACCACTGACACAGTGCATTGGAAAGACAATGCTACTTGGTGCTCTGGAGACTTGAAACTGCTCTGTGGGCACCCGGCAGACTTCAGCAAGCTTTCCTCCCTCACATTTATGTGGAGCTTTGTTCAGCTCACACAATTTCTGTTCAACAGACAAATCTTCCCCTGGCTCAGCTTTGCTAAGACATGCTGCCTAGAACCACAAATGAAGCTGATGCAGCTGGATTGCTCAGTTCCAAAATCAGGCCTCCATATAAGCCAGGGCAATGCCATCAGTGTAATGCGGAAGAGCAAGTTAGTAATCCCTGAGTGGAGACACTCTGAAGAGGCCAGTGCATTCAAGAGGGTGAAATTCTGTGCAGACATCCCCCCGCCCCATTCTCCCTGCTATTAATAACCTCTCGTTAGGGAAGTCTTCATGCTGATGTTAAATGTCACTCTACACCCCCTGCCTCAGACTAATAACTTACTTACAGAACATTTTTTCCTCAGTGGCACCCATGGCCCTTTTATTTATGAGTGCCATGTAAGAGAAGGCTATGGAACCATCTGTGTAATGCATAGGGAGAAATAACGTCAAGCATGCAGAAACTATGCTTCCAAGGCTGACTTTTTCAAACTCCTTCATGACCCTTCAAGCTCAGCTACTCCAGGTTACAGTCAGCATTTCCCTTTCTCTGACAAAGGGGATTTTGCTAAATTTTTGACACTGAGTCTTCATCCTGGGGCCACAGTACCTGGTGAGTTTTCAAAGAACATTACCGGACAGCAGATATTTTTTTCCCCTGCTTCCTTGCCGCAACCCAATTCACCCTACCTTTTGGCACAAGCCAGGTGCGTTAAGCAGACATTCATGGTTTTCAGATGTTTTGGGGAAGATTCAACCTGGCAGCAAGGTTATAGTGGAGAGAGATTTACCTCTTCCACTTGTTCTGCTTCTGCATAACTCACTGCCTAAAGGGTCAGTGTCACATTGCCCACAGGACTGAACATACACAAGGCAAAATAAATCCATTGCATCTTTCCCACAGCACTGACACTCACTGATGCAGAGCCCTGCCCTGTCTGGGACTGGGTGGCAGGCCGCTGCTGGTCTTCGACTGGTAACAATGCTGGACTCCTTCTTAGTAAGTCCCACAAGGTGCAACATGTCACTGACTTTCACCCCAGCCCCGGGGAGTTCTGGCTCTGCCTGCAGGTAAAGTCCAAGCCTGCAAATGTTTCCAGGCTGTTCTTCAGGTTCTGGGAATGGATTGAAACCTGGATTAGAAGACAGTTTATTGGGGCTTAGATTCAGAGACAAAATGTGCCATCAACAGCTTTGTCACAAAGCAGAAAAGCAAAGCCCCTGGCCCTCAAGAGCATATATTTTAGAGCCAGCACACCCCCACCCCACCCCCAAAACCCAGGGCTAATGAGGGCTGTTGGAGAAGCAAAGGGTGATGTTACAGAAAGGGAACAAATGTGCTAGTTGCTGACTTTTCTTTGATGGGCTGTATTATTCTCTGGGCAGCCTTCATCTTATACAGTTTGTTCTGTTTTGGACACATTTCAGGACACTGGAAGAGCCAGCTTAAGGAGCTGTCTATACGGAATAGCCCAGCTTGATCTCCCTTGAGCATCTCAGTTTGGGTCCATTTGAGCAATGCTATTTATGTTTCATTAATACTGTGGACTTTTTGTTCTGTGCCAGCTCAAAAAGGGACAGAAATTGCTACAGTGAGTTAAAAAAGGAAGAGGAAGAAGAAAGAAAAAGAGAAAGAATCAGCATGTGCGTTTTAGGAGGTTTATTAATAACTGACACTGAAGGTGCCACCTCCTGCTGATACAATCATTGTTAAGCATGTACTCCTGAGGGGGTTAGAAATCCACGCTGGAAGTCTTGATACAACAGAAGCAACCACTCTTTTCTTTCTTCCCCTTTTAAAGAAGTTTACTTGTTCTCTGTCTCCTTCCTGCTCTCCCAGTTCTGCTTGGCTGTTTTTTCCTCAGCCTAAATACTCAGGTTGGTTGCAGAAACAGGAGAGGAAAGCCAGAGGGATGGGGGTTGAGGGTGGGGGGGAAGGCAGCAGCCTTACCTTTAGTTTAATTGGTGCTACTTAATTTCATATTCAGACCAAGCTTCTTTTCCCAATTGAAAGACAACAGACAATTAGAGAGAACCTTTCATTTGAATTTCAGCCACATTTACAAACCTCAGAGATGAATGAAAGTTCCAGTGAAAACACCTTGACAGCGAACAAGCTTTCATTCAGCTGCCTGCACTGGTGTAGCCCATGGAATTTACAATATGAAGACCAGGTGCTTTGCAGATTGCCCCAAACTGAAGGCCAAAGGCCTGACAATTGCTGAACACCAAACTTCAAATGAAATTGCAGGAGCTTGTCCCTACTGAGAATTCAGTGGAACAACTAAAGACAAACTCCCCAGACATGCACGTTCATAACATTGCTATTCTCATGTTTGACTCGCAGAAGGAAAGGAATAGCCAAACATAAAAAATTAAATCAGTGCAATAAATAAATGAGACTCAGATTCCCAAGAGAAGGTAAAGCCTGCAGAAATTTGGGATTGCTTAATTTCGATCAGGCAGGTGTAAGTAAGATGTCTCAAGCTTTTGTTCTGCTCGTTAGAAGGCTGAGCAAAACTTCCCTGAAGACAAAGGCAGTGGTAGCAGAAAAAGAATTGCAAATTAATTTTTTAAAAAATCAGCATTTTCTGCCCATGACTTCATCAACACTGATTGTTCTCTTGCTGTGCATTTGGTTTCATCAGGATAACTTCACTGACTACTACTTGCTCAGAGACAAGTGCATTACAGAATAAGAATTTAGACTGCTGTAACTAAGTGATAACTGATTAGCACTGTTTGCATTTCAATGAGGGAGGAAACTTCAAAGGCATCTTGAATAGCTTGAGGTAAATCTTTTCTATTACTATAAATCAAGATCAATGAACAACAATATGAAAAAGAAATCAGCCTAACAGAGTTAGGACAGGTTCCCAATAACAACTAGTTTTCCTTTCAGCCATGAGCAGGCAGGACAGACTAAGGAGACACTGGTTTTCCTTGTCGAGCTCACTACAATTTCCAACCCCCTCCCTTTTTCGTTGCGCTTCATCTATTTTAAAATAATCCGCCCACACAGAGAAACACTACGTGGTACGTCGGGTATGAACAACCAAGACAACATGTGCCCTGAGAATGAGCTGAGCAGAACACAAGACACCAGTCCCTTCTAGGTACCCTCACAGGGTTTACTGTACAAAGAGGAGTTGGTGCCAGATGGGCAGTGCCAAGTTGTTGACGGCCTCACAGCAGTCTTCAGCTGGGCCAGAAGACCAGCCTTTTGCTATGTTAGCCCACAGACCTGCTAAGCCCAAAGCTGCCACCGCTGCGGCACAGAGTGCAGGGGACGGGGCAGACATCTTTCCTCCAGACACGGCGCCTTAATACACCAGCCACAAAATAGCAGTGCTCTATTGCTGTCGTTTGATTTCCAGTTCAAACACAGCCTGTAGAGAGACTCTGTACAGTTACTAATCCCACACAGGCCCCTGCTGAAGGACTTTTACAACTACAGGGATAATGAAGGGCTGTTGACGGGTAGAATGGGGAATATTGACAGCGATTTCATTCATAAAATGATCTAAGTTACAGCCTTTCCTCCAGGCCTATTAAATCTTATTGTTTCCTAACCTCTGACACATGCACAAACAGAAAGCCAAGACCCTTCTTAAAAGAGGCAACAACAAAGAAATTCTAATCAGTTAACAAGGACCAGAGTAAGTCTTTCTGCAGAAAAACTTCTTTATAGGACACCCACGCTTCCTCCCCCTCCCAGCTCCTGTCTAAATCTTCCACAAGTAATAAGCCCAATTTACATTACACAGTGACTGGGCTGAGATAAACCAAAGGGCTTGCCAGGGCAGAGCACCCCTCAGCTTTCAGTCCTGCAGGTTTATTCCTCAACAACAGGGTGCCGTTATACGCTGATCCAGCCCTTTTGGATCAGGGCTGCATCCACTCCCAACCACGTAGGCTGGCTCAAGGTCAGGTTTATGTAACAGGGTTATGAGAAACAACACTGAAACAGATCCTTCAGGGAACTAGACCAAGACACCAGTGATATTCAGTCCCTATTGATTTTAGTGGGAGTCCAAAGGACTAGCAAGGAGCTTCAAAAATCACCATGGTGAGCCAGGTTCTGGCTCCACAGAGCTTTCAGGTACCAAACAGAGGGTGGAGGACAAGTGCTTAATGCATAAGGAAGGGTTACAATTCTCAGTATGTACAAAGTACCATTAAAAAAAAAAAATCTGTATTATCTAAGTCCTAAGAAAACATTCCTCCCTATATTAAACAGCTAACTGAGCATGACTGAGAGCTACTCAGACATAACTCATTCTCTCTCTTTACTCTCATTGCTTCCCCCCCCCGTTCTCACAGTCATCTAATGGTCTGGTGCACCATGTATTCCTCATAGGACGTCTACCTACATTAACCTCCAGAGAGCTGGCCTGCTCCAGAAACCCGACCTCAGAGCAGGGACCAGTCTCTCTCCTCCAGCTGGCACTCGGGCAGCTTTCCCAGCCCCAGAAGGAAACACAAAAGGTATTCCAGCAATGCCTTCTACAGAGTGAGGTGGAAACACCAAGCACATAGCCCCACATGGTCCCAAGCTGCAGCATTTTCACCCTGGTTATCCTCTCATACAGACTAAGACCAGTAACACCAGTCACTGCAGCTGTGGCCAGTCTAACCCACCCAGCTCCTTTGCTCCTGCACAGAACCGCAGGCTCTTGCCTTCTCCTCGCCACTACAAGATTGCTTCATCTTGGCCCCTTGAGCCCCTAGCCACAGCAACAGCACCCTCTCAGGTATCGCCCATGTGTGTGTGCCTCTGGCACAGCTAGACTGAAACTACAAATCTCCCCTGAGAGAAAATGGGGCAAAAGAAAAGCACGGACTACAACCTTGATGCTGTGGGACCATATTCTGTGTTTTAAAGCTGGAATCTATAGCTAGATTTACGCACATACATGTGGTACAGTAGGAATTTGATTGAAGGAAAACTCACGTAGCTCATGAATTAGCTCTGAATTCAGCAATTTTTACACCCATACCTATGTAATTGCTTTAAAAGTTATGCATGTCTAAAAGCATCTTGGCAAATTGGGAGGCTGCTTAAAAGAACATTTAAAACCAAAAAGTAAATACATTAAAATTCAGTCTTTGAAAAATACTGCTCAGCAGCACTGACCGAATTTATTCGGTGAAAAGAGAGATCTTCCTACAGCAAAAAGAATAAAGAAAACAACCAGTAAAGACATTGTCTCCACTAAATGAGTGGAAGTAAGGATTGAACTTTGAACATTGGGTTACATTTCCTTCTATGCAGGATAATACCTGCAATTTAAAATGAAATCCTGTTTTGCATTTATTTCAGTTGTTCTCAACAAAATATTTCAGAAGGCAGGTTCTGCCAGCCAGATTTCTGTTCCACATTAATACAGCAGTAGCGCTTAGGAGCTCCAGTGGTCAGGCGCTTCCCTCCACGTGCTAGGAGCTGTGTGAACTGAAGCAGCCCTTTTACCAACACGCTGCAACCTCTGTTATGCAAGAGACAACAGGCAGACACAAACACACAGGTGAAGCACAAGGAAACAGATGATAAATGACCAGTTGGGATCACTGTTCTTCAACCTGTTTCTTTTCTCTCAGACCAGACTACCATCCTAAAACATAAGTGCAATCTAGGACTTCAAGCATGCTGCAAGAGAGAATGTGGGGTCTTCTGAGGAAAAATATACCTGAAAACTATTATGTTCTTCCAGGACATACTTTGAACAGATATACTGAAGCAGTTCTATTTGGCTGATAATTGACTGACATGTACATCATGAACAGAGCCCCTTTTCCTATTGCTGGTGAATCAGTTCTCAAAAAAAACCCAAACCAAAAAAACCCCACCTCTTTTTCCTGGTGGAAGGGAAGTAGTCCATAGAGAAGCAGGATGTACAAAAAGTTAGCCTCCAGGAGTAACCCAGAGACAAAGCAAGCCAAAGAGAAGAAAGGAGTTCCATTATGCTCTTACATTGACATTAATGGAAGTTGAATTAGGTCCAGCATTAGTAGAAAAATGTAGCTCTCCAAAGCACTGGTAGAGCAAACACTGTTGCCATAACTACCTCACTCCCAGAAGCACGCCGATTTAATTTCTACAGTTAAATATTTACAGAGTAGATTGCATGTTTTCAGGAGTTGCAGGAGCTGCTCGTAGAATGCAAATGCGTAGTCCTGTCTTCAGGGTCCTCACAGAGGGTTTCCAGTCACCCCTCACACCCTTGCTTCATCGCTCCCTACACACCTAGTTATCTATCAGGAAGGAGGAGCACGGCTGCCCCAGGAGGGAGGACAAACCAGGAGCCGAGGGTACCCACGGCACAGGCTGGGAAGTGACTGCACCAGCAGGACACAGTCCCACAGCACCTGAGCAAGGCAGGATGGCAACAGTCACAGGTCCCACTGACAGCCCAGGCATCACCAGACATGCAAGGCAACGAGTCGGAGCCAATGTCAAGTGAGTCTGGATGAGGGGGTGGGACATGGCTGTACCTGTGGCACAGCTTCGGCAAGGACCAGGGACTTGCCTGACTACAAGGGGGGCTCTTGGCCACAGGTGGGTGTCCCAGGCAGGCTAGTCAGGGCAATTAATGCCTGTTGGTGCACCCAGGATATGGCACTGCCCTTGCACCAAATGCTCTGATATGCTTCTAGCAGCCGTGACCTAAAACACCCCTAACCACTCTGTAAACTTTAATTCTACTTCAGCTATATATGACTGCAGCAATTGCTATTTGTTGGAGTCATCCACATGTCTATAGAACCACTGAATTCTTTCATCCTGTTTTTGCTTCATCCCTCTCACAGCTCTGACATTGAAGAAACTGGCACATAAAGAATCAAGAAAAAAACAGGCCTGCGAAGATCTTGCAATGAAATCTAGTTCAGATCCATGGAAGTGGATCCTCTGCCACACCAGGTAGAATAGTATGTTTTGGATATCTAACCTGTTCCTAAAGACTTTCAGCAGTGAGAAACAGCGCAGTCTCCAAGAAAATGTATTATTCACTATCTATACCATTGAAATACTTTTTAAATCTGAAACTGCTTCTGGTACTCCCCATGACTTAGCTTTAAAGTGCTTTAAATAAGCACATGGCCAGTTAACAGGGCTCATTAGATGCATAGTTAAGAATTGCAGTGGTATTACGGTTGCACATTTCAGCCCCATATATAGTCTCTATCAACATACTGTGACAAGAATTATGCGTATATATGTTTATCCAGCTTAATGCCAATTTCTCCCTTAGGAACAATGACATGCAGAGTCACTTTAAGATGAAGCCCTACAATTATGAAATTTTTCAGGGTAGAAACTTCTTAACTGTCTAGCTTGCATGTGTAAATAATGCATTACAAAATCCTTTAGTTAAGTTCCTTAGGAAGGACTGAAGAGTGTGAAGTCAGGGATCCCACCTAAAGCCTTCACTCTCCACACATTTCTGCTCCAAGAAGGCACTCAAACGCTACAAAATTCACATCCAGAATAAAAGTTGACTTTGGCGTCATCAGTCAGAAGATACGACTCATGGCACCATGCGATTTAACGAAGTATGTTTACCTTGACAGATGACCACGTTACTTCGAGGCATACGGTAGTTCGACTGTTGTAACGTTGCCAGGTACTCCCTTGCATGTTGGGTGCTGACTGTTCCAAATGGGTTCAGATGGAAGCTATCCTAAATTAAAACTATGTTCAGTTCTAAGAAACAAGTGTTTATTAAAAAATAAAATATCTTGACAATACTTTCACAAGCATATATACACATACCTAGAGACACTATGGCTTTAATCTTTTGGACTTAAAACCAGGCTTATCTCTATAATCTTAGAAATAAAAAGGTAGTGTTTTAAATTACAGAAATCACACATCAGCAAAGGCATCCATCAGCAGTAACATTTACATCATTACATTTGGTGTAAATGTCAAGACAAACAAAACAGTAAACGAGGCTTCAATAAAAACAAAATTATTTTAAAAATGTATGTTCTAATTAGAGGAAATAATCTTAGAAGGTTAAAAATGATTCTGTTATAGGTTGAACACTATTGGAGAAAATAAATCTGTCAAAGGAAACAGACTGTCATATTGTTTTTTGGGTTACCTCAAGGGCTGAATTCGCATTTCCCTAGAGTACTACCATAAATAATTATTACTCATTGCTCGCTCCAGACGTAACCCAAACTAGTACATTGATTACTTGAAACAACCAACTTAATTCAATATTGCAGAAATGCCAATTGTTCATTTATTTTGTTGTTCTTGATTTCAGTGGGATTCTTAAGAGCAAGGAATGTGGGGTTGGATCACTAAATGCTGATAAAATTATAATATTTTAGACTAGTTGAAGAAAAAAAGGAATAAAATCTCCATCATGTGTTTCTATTGAAAGGTCCCATTTGTCTGTGTATAATGTACTAGCGATATTCAGAAACCAACAGAAGAGGTACTACGTTCAGAAGTTGATTGCAAGAGTCCAAGCAGGCTGTTGGCCTACGAGTACAGCCAATGCTAAGTGCTTACATCTACTTAATGCTGTGCTATGAGAATCCTTCCTCTGGACAGCCACATCCCCAAAAGAACTAATCCTAGTATATATGCTAAGCATGGTGGTCAGACAACATCTTTCTTACATGACACTGAAAGCCCGAAACAACAAACCAAACAGCTTTTACTCTGGACTGTTCCATCTTGGCTTTAGAAATACAATAATGCTTCATTCTTCCAACGCAGCTATCAGATGTATTCAATACATTTTACTGAGAAGAACAAACTAAAACCCATAGCTCCCTTTTGAGGTAGGTAAGTCAGATTCTCTCTGTTTTAAAGCAGAAAATTGAGGCACAGTACAGCTAAGTCCATGACACTGCTTGAACCCAGTCCTCCTCCCAGTATTTTATTCTAATAAGAATCACACATAAAAATGAATGAAGTAATACAGGTATACAAATGGATCAGTATTCCTATCAAAATATATAAACTTTACCTGCAACATTTTACTTCATTCTATTGAAACACTGCCAAAAAAAAAAAAAAGTCCTGATAAATGCAGTGTAATAAAGTTTGAAAAGGAAAACATTATGATAATGGTTTTATAAAAACCTCAGATGAATCCTTGATAGACTTAATTTGTTTGGTGAACAGAATCTCACAGACTTTTAAAAAAATATGAAAAATGAGATCATCTGATAAGACTGTCAGACCAAGGCTGACGTTGCGTTTGATAATGAGGTGGATTTGAAAGCATTTACTGCGCTGGCTGCAAAAACTCTGACGTGAACACAGCTTCTGCATAATCCTCACAAACATCCTGCAGCTCTGCTGCCACATCACAAAGGGCTTCTTCTGTTAGTTGCTCTGCAAGACTGAGGGAGAGATGGGGAAAAAAAGAAAAGGTTCAGAAAGTCAGATTTCAAATTTCAGTCATTCACTCCATTGATATCAATGCTCTGATTTTAAAAGGCAAATACTGATGTTTTTTCATTCTTTCTACTGCTTAGCTCAATAAAAGAGCTGATATGTGTTCTGATAGGTGTTGTATAAGATATCAGAAGCAAAGGACATACTTCAGGCTTAAAAGTGTTGAGAGATCTCAGTTGCTTCCTTCTTTCAAATTCTTAGCCAATAATCCTGCTTTGGGAATAAGAGTTCAGATACTGTGGTGCTCATCCAAAGGCCACTGAAGTAAATGGGAAGCTTCGTACTGATTTTAGCTGCCACTGAATCAGGCCTTACTGAGAGCAATAAAGTTTAAAGAAAAGTGAGACGAGAAATTTCAATTTTCAGTGATCTCTGGACCACAGCAGATGTTACAGAAGCGAAAACTACTTTCGTGTAAGAACGCAGTTGTTTACTGGCCTCTTGAAAACTTCTCTTCAGAGTTTTGCATATATTGTAAAATATCATAAAGCTAGTCTTTATAAGATCTTTTGAGCACAGCATGGGAGTGTTTCTTTTAAACATTGTGTGAGATTATTTTATATAAAAAGATTTATAATGCCCTCTGGTGGTAAGAATAAGTCAGTGAAGCATGCTGGATATCAGACTGCATTTGTAGTTTGATTTCAAGTAACAACATGTATCAGGCAAATGGCAGCAGTGGAATTCAGCTGTCAGAAGGAGAGATTCACTGCCATTTAAGCCATCTGCCAATCCCAAGAAGGTGCCAGTCCTTGAACTACCCAGCCTCACACCAATTAGGAAAAGGAGTACAGTTCAGAAGGCAGCATGACAGTACTGAGAACTGAAAAGTCATATTTCAGTGGTTTAGTTCAGTAGATTCAAATACAGTGGTCTAACCACAGTTATTAAAACATTTGCCTACTTATCCACAGTTGGGCAAAACATCAACACGCATGATTAACTTCACGCATGCAAGTCATCTCAAATACTGCAGGACCTGTTCCTGGAAACACTGATGCAGATGCCAAATGTTATTCAAACGAGCTATATCACTGATTTCAATGCTACTACATTGAAAATGTGTGCAGAAGTTGAAAAACTCTTGGCAATTAAGCCAATCTGCCACTCCATCTACAACCACTGAAGTTAGATTTTGTAATTCTTTCTCAATACTCCAGAGTTTTCTTCTTTCATTTCTCCCCTCTCATAGTCAGAAGCCTTCCGATTTCCACTCTGCAGGTGATTAACGGCCCCTCTCTGCCAACTGATGTTGGGCCAGTATTTCTTCAGTTCTGAAAGAACAGGACTAGCAAAGTTCAAGGTCAACCTATATTTCCATGCTTTTTTTGGGCTGGGACTTTACAAGACCAATAGGTAATTTCTGAAATATACATATTGAGAAAGATTTCTAGGCAGTTGTAGGCAATCACTCAAGAAGAGTGCAAGGAAATGATAACCAGTGATATCACTTAGTTGCTATACCTGTTACTGAGCAATCAAAACACTTATTCAAGCTTCAATGCAAGGTGGGTCAGTTTACATTGCCCTCCTTGCTTAGCAGACATTGAGCATGATAAACAATTTTTCTTTGCCAAGAAGTGAACAGCATAGAGACTGTTACTTATTGCTTCTTCACCTCTACTATTTGTACTAAGGGATGGTAAGCCACCTATGTCACGCTTCCCACAGTGAACTCCATGAAGCATGAAGACTTGTGGAAGAGGAAGCACCGAAATCTGCGCTAAGGCCAGGGGTCTCTTTTTAAAGAATATCTACTGCTGTTCCTTGAAGCATCAGCTTCATAATCCCTCACCACAAAGATTAAAATTTGCACACTTAATTACAGTGCTTCATTTCTTTTTCACTTGGGGTGGGGTGGGGGGAAGTTAATGTTGTTTTCCTTCAATTTACCTGTTGATGATAGTCTTCTGAAAATAATTTGTTACCCTGTATTTCACACAGTTGTTTTTGCGGTAACACCATAGAAAGATGTGAAAAATAATCACTCCTCCAGGACATTCTGCTCCCATATCCTTTCTTTTTATCCAACTACCTTAAAAATCCATGAACACCAAGTACCAGTAGAGAAACAGTCCAATAGTCAACTGCTTCTGGCTTTCAACTTGGAATTTAAATGGCCCCCTCCCCACTCCTCTCCTGAATAAGGAGGACAGAAAAACCTGTTCATCAGCTGATACATTCACTTCAAAAACACAAAGATAGTTCATATACCTCTCAGCAATCTGCCATGGATTGAAACTGCCTACTGCCTCATGGGAGATAAGCTTTAAGTGATGCTTGTATCTGCTGTTATAATCCAAGATGCTCTGGAGCATATGCTTTGGCACAGAGAGAGACACACAGCACTCTTTCTGTAGAGAATTCCGAGTCAAGGGCTGCAGAATGTCGTTTCCACTCTGCAATTTCTCCTCTGCTTCTTTGTTTCCATCAATATCACTAGAAATATAAAACAGTCATTAAGCCACAACTAGACTTTCAAGTATCTTTTTGAAGGATCAGAAAATATCTTCAAACAGTAACCATAATTTTCTGTAATGAAAACATTATAATGAAGACACACAGCTCATATGCACCACAGTTTAGTGTAGGGCCGAATATTCTACTTACTTGCCATCAAAATGTTTTTCAAATAAAATGCCCATTTCTGACTCCGTGCGTCCGATTAATTTGGTTATCTGAATTGGATGAGGAGATGTAGGTCTTTTAGCTATTGATGCAATTTGTTGTTCTAGAAGGAAGAAAATAACATTTTAAATTGTTTCTTTGGAAGAGAAAAACTACATTTACTGCAGGTAAGTCCTCACAAAAACTTTTGCTTCTTTTAAGGGGAAGTCTTTCAGATAAGTAAAGCATTGAAGGTGACAAGCCCCTAAAATGTAAATTCAAGATAGAATTTCCAAAAGCTCAGTGTATTACAGCTGAGCATTTTAGAAATACTACTTTTAGTATAAATAGTTTGTTGCGTCAGTGGATACTTCTAGAGGGGAGATGGAAAATACCACTCTAAAACTAGTGTAGTCTATTAAGCTTGGCAGTAAATCCAAGCTATGGGAAAAAAAAAAAAATCTAACAATTGGGCTAAGTCTTCACCAGTCTTATTGTGAGATTTTCCAACTGGTGTAAAACAACACAGTTCCATTAAAGTCAGTATGTGATCAGATACTCAGCTTGGAAAAATCAGTGTAGCTTCACTGTTGTACTCAATCAAATAGTAGGATAAAGTACAGAGCAGGGGGATTGGAAAAACAACAAGCATAAGTCATTCTTATTAGCATGCCACTGTGGCAAACAATATTAAAGTATGTACATTTATGTATGGAAAACATCAAACTATTGTTTGGAACGCTACCTTTCATTAGTGAACAGTGTCCTACTAACATTACTTAGGTCCCTCTCAATTAAAAATCTAATCTGCTGTGAGAAGTTAGTTATATCTTTCATCTGAAGGACTTTACATTCTTTCATTTATTTTCCATCCAATAAAAACAAGCAGGAAAAGTGTGATTAATGTGAACTGGAAGCATCCAAACTGTGTTTTTTTTCAAGGATTAAATGCTTTCTGCTGAAGCACATTGGATAATGAATTCTGTACAGAAAAATCCAGATTTTCTGAGCCTATAAAAATTAAACTTGCATGTATGCTGCAAGATCTAAAAACAATATCACCATCACTTGAAAGGGATAAGGAAAGAGAAAAATCTTCTAAGCTTAAGTAATTTAATATTATCTTCTGTGTACTGCCAGAACCTCAAACTGTCATGGATTCACTGCTACACTAATATTTACCTAACATTTACTCTTGAACTCTAAGCCATTTAACCTGATGGTTTATTAAAACAAAGGGAAGAAAATGGGAGAAGTAAACTAGAAGATTAATATCTGCTTGCTCCTGCCTAAGCAAATCAACAGCAGGAACAAACTGAGACTTTCACTATACCTTACCTCAGCCTGTGAACTCTTAAGAATAGTTTTGAATTCATCAGCATGAAAATGACCCCTGCTAAGCAATTAATGGTGTTGCAAAGGAATCAAGTCAAATGAGAACACACTAAATACCCTTTTCAAGATTAAGATTTACAGATTTGCCAGTCCTTTTTTCAAAACTGAAGACAGGCAAGTCATTAAGAGCTTAACAAGAAAACAAGTGAAGTGGCTTTAGGACACCTCAGACTTAGAAAGTAAACTAGCTGTCTTCTGGAGTAAATTCAAGTAGCTTACAGATGAATCGGAGTGTATGTACTTATGGAACATCATCTTCACTGCACAAAAATCATTCCTCACATTTTGGTAGAAAAGAACATATCTAAGCTAAGGAATGACAAATGCCTAGAAAAGAGACAACAACATTCAAACTTAACATTTGATGATTGGAAGTATGTGTTAAAGATTCCTATCCTTCAGCTAAGTTGCACTAGCAGTGCTTTCCATCCAAATGCAGCCCCAATAAAGGCAAGTAGAAAATGACAACCTGTTCTCAGAAGAGATCCTTCCTCTTTAAAATATTGATTTTAGAAGTATATTTTAGAAACAGTCCTCTGAAAGGAGCACCTACAGTAAAAAATGTGTCTGGATGGTGCTATTTGATCACACATAATCCAATTATTTTGATTTCAAAACATCTGACTTTAAAGATACAGATTACAGGGAAAAGCAAGTTGCATTAAAAAGACACTTACCCATTTTGTCTTTCTGGACCCAGAAGTCCGAATCACTGTACACAATCTGGGTGAACCTCCTGCGTACAGCCTCCTGGTATCTCTGGTTTTGAACATACAAAATTCATCAATCAACACACACTTAGCATTCAGCTGTACTAGCTATCACCTAATAGGAAAGCAGGTCATGATCCTCCTCGGTCAAAGTAGGCTTATTTTGCCCAGTTAACATAACACAGAAGAGGGGTAAGGGGGTGAAATCACAGACAATCATCTCGTTCAAAATGCCATACTTGAAGACTCAACTAGTTGCCAGTACCATGGCAACTCCTCCCATTTCAGATCAACAGCAGTTAGCCAAACAACTGAAGGGCCCTCATGCTGTTCCTGCCTTACCAACAGTGAATTCAAATGTATGTTTAAATGCCACATATGGATAAGGACACTGCACAATGAGAGCTTCACACTTCCAACTTATAAGTAGATCTCTGGAAGTCAATGGCACTAAACTCAGTAGTTCTAAGTTAGGATGAACAGGAAGGATGAAATAAGACTTGAACCAAAAATTATGGAAAAGCTGATCAAAGAAAAATTTTTAAGAAAGCAATATATGAGAAAGTTCAAGTCAAGTAAATGATAACCTCATGAATATTTACATAGAAAGATGCATAAATAAGGATACAGATAACCATGTATCTATCTGACTTCCCCATGTTGCCCTGTAAAATATTTTGGATTGCCAGAGCATATTTCCTTGAGATGCTCGGGCTACTAGAATACTAGGATCCTATATCACAAAAAAAAAAAGAACCACCCCCCCCACCCCCCGAAATTAATAAATATTCAAATACTTTCCAATCTGTGAGACACTCAACATAAATCACCATACCGATTCTCCCACTCACATATAATGATCGAAGCCACAAAGTCTTGAGGGGTGGGAAGCAAACTCAGGTACACCAACTCTAAAGCTAGCAGTAAAACCATTAGGGCAAACATTCTTCTTCTATTCTTACAATACTTTTTGCTGGAAGTGCAAACTCCTTCCAAGTCTTTCATTTCATACGCTGCTCCAGTCAGACCTTGCTTCATTTAAGAATGCAGATACTTACAGATATTACAA
>WAAD01039721.1:3457-91783 GCA_013389945.1 Fregata magnificens
CCCAGCTGTCATTCAGCACTCTTTTTGAAGTCCTCCCACTCCTAAGAAAATGAATATTGAACAGCTTCACCCATGCACAAAGAAGCAGATGTGCCAGGTAAGGAAAAGTAAACCTTGTCCTTGACTTACCTGCACCAGAACTGAGAGAGGATCTGAGATGAGGCTGGAAACAACTCAGACTTCTCTGAATGCAGGGTCAGACAGGTTCAGCGGCAGAGCAGGCATATTGGACTACCAAAACCAGTGCTGTGCCCTTCCTTCCACCCCACAACAGCTAGAAAGGAAATGTGATGTATCCTTCGCCTCTTGCTTATGCTTTGAGAAGTCAGGGCACTCGTTAATGTTTAGCATTTAAAAACAATCCTTGAAATTACATAGGATAAAGATTACAGAATTGTAAACATGCCATCACAGCATGAAACACCCCAGGCATGTTTGTGGCGGAGTGCACACCCTCACTCTAATTATACTCAGGCTTCTCTGTTTTAGCTAAAAAGTAACAATAGCCACTTATCAGATCCCCAAAATGGTATTGGAGAGGATTCAGCAGGACACTCCCAAGACTTTCTGGGTAGTAACAGCCACAGGATTACAGACATACAAATGCTCAGTCCCTCCAGCTTCTGGCAACCATTTCTTCCATGCTGCACTCTGCTCTGTTAGTGGTTTTCTAGTTATTTTTTTGCCAGTCTTTCACAATTCCTTTTCTCAGCTGCCAGATTCTAACACTGACTTCTCCCCCTTTCCCTAAGCCTTGCTATCAGGCTGCCTGCTGACCTCCTCTCAGAGGATAAATCTTGACCATATCAGAACAGTTACCCCTAAAAGTCTCGGATGTGCAGACTGAAATGCTCATCTCAGCATTGCACCTTCACACAATAGGGAAGTTTTTCCCACTATACTTCTATGCGTGAGAACTGTTTTAACAACAGTTACACATTCTAGGTCTGCATTTTCCAAAGTCCATGTACTCAAGGGAGGATGCCAGTATCTTGATCAAACACCATGGACATCTATCGACTCATATCTGTCAGTTTACCTACCATGCCTCTGTCTACAGTTTTAATGTGCCTGTGATTCTAATGTACAGATGCCTAAATAGTGCCTGTATACACATTCAAGTAATGTGTATCACTCTCCTCACAACAGACAGAAACAACTGCAGTGGAGATGATTTTTCATGGGCTCCCAACACCTTTCCTGGCAGACAGCTCTCATCCATTAGGTTTATAAAAAACCTAGTAAAAGACAACTGCTTTGCCATTTGGAGACAGCAGATCCCGGTACTTTGATTCTTCATCTGCATGTGATAAGAATCTTCATCTTGGCACGACAGGCATATGTTGCCTCATGAATTACGAGGCTTGAGAGGGTCTTGTCTTTTCTTGGATAGTAAACATGAGAACATATTTTCCTGTGGATATTTTACTTTCCTATGCCAAAGTAAATGTGAAGGCCCTCTTCTCTAAGGGCAATAATATTCCATTTTTGACCCAAGAAATATTTAAGCATTTATACATGCTTATTTATACATGCTTGCATATATACGTGAACACACATGCAGGTGCATTGTCCCAATTTCAAGAATGTCTCCTGAAACTTAGTGTGTAGCTGAGTTCTTTTGCCTCTTGCAACCTTGCCTATTGACTTTTTCCACTATGCAAACACCCTGAAAAATACCACCTTTTCCTTGGAAACTTCCATGTGTCTCACCAAAATGCACGTGGTTGGGAGGATTTGTGCCTACACAGACCTTTGAAATTGTATTATGATTCCCTGCACAGCCTTAACCAAGCCATACTTTTCATACCGTTCAGGTTCCTCACCTGAAGAATGTGGCAATAATATAGACCTACTTCCTTGGCATGTTGCCACACTTAGTGTATTGCTTAAACTGAGGTGTTTTCTGAGGTGGTACAGCCCTCTTTAATGTGGCTACTGTATTTCTACGTAGTCTTCCTTTTCTTATGATGAAACTAATCCATGAACAGATTCCCCGTTTTAGAACAATGCCTCATCTAAATACCATTTTGATACTTCATGTTTAATTCACATTATGCACTAGGCATGTGCCTAGCGCACATTCTATAGATGGGACAAGACCAACTTCCAAAGTATAGACCCAATGCAAATGTGTTGTCTCAACACATCACCTGATTTCACTTACAGATCTTTCTGGATCACCTGATCCTTGTTTGGATCTTACAACTCTAAGGATCAAAACCCAGCATAAACCTCTCTATATATGTTTCCACCTTACTGCAGGAAATCTTCATGCTGTTGTTGTACCCTGTTGTGAAGGTGATGGGCAGCCCTCAAGCATTCTAGGAGAACTGAGCTAGTGCATTTATTCCTGTGTGTGAACTTCAGTAAATTTTTTCAGGACTAAAACTTAACAGATCTTAATCAGAAAAAAAAAAAAAAACCCACAAACCAACAAAAATCATGCAGCAGACTAGATTTTTTTTCTGAAAAATCTTTAGTGCATTCTGAATTAAAATGCATTTTGTAGAGCAAAAGAAATGAACTGCTATTCTGGGTAGGATTCATTTTTCCACATTTAGTTGCCCACATTGTAGACATCTGAATGTCTACCCAGAATCCCTTCATTGTCTATAGAGAAAAATATGCCTTTCTAGGACTTGAGTCCTCTCATCCTTACTATATGATAAGTTAAAAGTAGCTTTCATGAGCTACGTGCCACGAGTGTCTATTGCTCTGCAAAAATTTAGCTCAGAATATTTCCCACTGTGAGATGAAGTTTCTCCTTTTTCCCTAAGCAAAAAAAGGAGTAGTATTATTCAATATAATACCTGCAGAAAGGCATGCAAAGATGCACTGCAAAGATCCTGAAGGATTTCCAGGATTTCAGAAACAGCCTGTATTCAACTTCATGAGGCATTATAAGGGAGCAGAAACAAATAAAATTATGATGTAAGTTTTATATGACCTGGTCTCATTCCCATTTTGTAATTTGGACTTATTTGATTCTGGGATTTACTTGCTATGGGGAGAGTTTCGTCCTGAAAAAGTGGCTGTAGTTAGTGAGACTTGATACAGTGACTTAACTTGAATTTACCAGCCTATGGGCGTTGTTCCTGGGTTTTGGTCAGGGTGAATTTCATCACGGTTCAAAGAGCTCATATGATTCTTTATTAAATAATCACAACAAGAAATTGTCCTATTCTTTCTGATTCACTAAGTTTTTTATTTTCATTTATTCTTATATTTTTTATTCCACCATGTTGTAATTAGTAAAAATTAATTTAATAGACAATTAATTAACAATTAAAACTCTGTTCTTGCAATGCATGAAGCCTAAGCTTCATGAAGTGATGATGGCATCCCAATCAGTGGTTTTCTTCAAGCAGTTTTAGAAGCACATAAAGGAGCCATCATATGATTTTAAATAATTATGGCTCTTAATTAATTAGATATTAAGATATAAATTAGTTCAATATTATGGTTTAGCAAGGAGCACGCTAATCTAGACACACCATGCAATGCCGAGTGATATTAATGAAAAAGTATTACACTGACAAACGTTTGACACCGATGGCTTTCTGTATGGCATCTCTAATAACAAGAAAAGATGGGAGATATTGCAGTGTGTTGCATTTCTGGTCAGAAACTACAACAGCACTGAGCTTGTCTTTGCTGTACATTGCATGAGTAATTGACACTTCAAGTAAAACAGTAGGATAACAAGATTTTTTTTTTTAATGAAAATTTGAAATAACTCCTGAAGAGTTTGGTGGCTCAGTCTCTGACATGAGAAATGGACTTTTACAGAGTTTATAAAGATTCAGAGCCCTTGAAAGCAGTTGTGGTTTAAACCCCAGACGGCAACTAAGCACCACACAGCTGCTCGCTCACTCGCCCCTGGTGGGGTGAGGGAGAGAATCGGAAGAGTAAAAGTGAGAAAACTTGTGGGTTGAGATAAAGACAGTTTAATAGGTAAAGCAAAAGCCACATGCACAAGCAAAGCAAACCAAGGAATTCATTCACGACTTCCCATCAGCAGGCAGGCGTTCAGCCATCTCCAGGGAAGCAGGGCTCCATCACACATAACAGTTACTTGGGAAGACTAAACGCCATCACTCCAAACGTCCCCCCTTCCTTCTTCTTCCCCCAGTTTTATATGCTGAGCATGATGTCATATGGTGTGGAATATCCCTTTGGTCAGTTGGGGTCAGCTGTCCCGGCTGTGTCCCCTCTCAGCTTCTTGTGCACCGGGCAGAGCATTGGAAGCTGAAAAAGTCCTTGACTAGTGTAAGCACTACTGAGCAACAACTGAAACATCTCCACATTATCAACACTGTTTTCAGCACAAATCCAAAACATAGCGCCATACTAACTACTATGAAGAAAATTAACCCTATCCCAGACAAAACCAGCACAGTAGTATTCTACCTGCTTTTTGTTAATAGAGAGCCTAACAGTCTCTAAAGTCATGAACAAAAAAGTAAAGAGAAATTTATACAGTGTTAATACTTTCTATGCATGTTCAAGAGTTAGAAGTTAGTCTGAATTTAGAAACTACAAAGTGGCGTAGCTCCTTGTTTAATGACAACCCATCCCTGCCAGATTTACTTGGGTAATTGAGCGTTCACAGCAAATCCCTGCAGAGCCTGCGGGGAAGCTGGGAGAGCTGGCATCAGTGCTGAGTCTAGGTGGTGAGACTGGAAACTCCTGTGTCTCAAAGCAAAATGTCAGAATAGGAATTTCTCCTAGGCTGGTTGCCTAGGCCTGCTGCCTACGTGCCCAGAATTGGTGACAGCAATTGTCCTCTTCTCCAGCTGAGTCTGGACATATTCAGATCCATTCAGGACCGAGTGACAGATCAGAGGAATCCAAAAGAATTTACATCAGCTAAGTAATGAAGTTACATAAATGTAAGACAGTGGAAAATCAGAAGTTCTGTGGTATTATTCAGTTTTTCAGAGATAAAGACCATTTATTTCCATATATTTTCTTTAAGTCTCAGCATGGCTGAGAAGAGCATCTCTGCTTTATTTCTGTAAATCAAACACTGCAATATCCTAATGTACATGAATCCTAAAAATGTTTTTCTCAGAGGTCGCAAATTATACTGGATTCCTTCAAACTTACATAGCTGATTTATTAAGACTGCTATTTGTCCTTTGAAAAATCAGATCCCTTCTAGTTGAAATTACCATGTTTCCCAAAACAGAGAGATTAGAATTGCCAAAAAAAAATTTAAAATAAAAAATCGCTGGTTACTTAAAAATTGGAAGTGGCATGTTTGATTATACAGTGTCTACAAAGTGAAAAATAAAGTTGTTGGTTCAGATTATTTCAATCTTGCCAAATAGCAATTGTTTTTAATCATCAAAAAATATAAATCTCAGATCTAGATTGCTCAGGTGGATAGTTCTCTGCTATCTCTCAAAACAGAAACAAAAAGACTTTCCGTCATTTTTTTAGCCCCATAACCCAGAATTTTGCCCACTAGAGTCAGCTGGAGTGTTCCCAGCAGGACACTCACAGCGCTTAGCTCCTCTCCTACTGGAAAGATCTTTAACATTTGTTTTTCATCTCAGCAGACTTTAACTAGCTTTCATATCTTTGGCCTCTCATTTGTATTTTCCAAACACAAGTGCCATACCTGTAAAACACCTTTTGATGAAAAAGTAACGTTGAGCATGCCTTATGTCTTTTGAACGAGCATTGACTTCCAGTATATCCCATGTGTGTTTCAGCACATCCTTTCTTGGAACACCTCTGTCTGGGCATTCTTGATTTACGATATATATCTTCAAGGGCATAGGAATGTACAGCAAATAAAGCCATAGGCTTTACGAAGGACTGACAAACAGTTCCTTTCTACTTTAGCAAGCACAAGTCATGTACACTGCTAGATGAAAGAAGGCCTGATATCACAATTCAGGCAACAAGCTGCTGTCCCAAAGAACCGGAACTTACATTTTTTTTCTGCCAAAAAATGAGAAAGCAGTGTCAAATTCAAGAAAACTAAATTTTTCATAGAGATCTCATTGAATAGCTCATGCCCAGCTCCCCAGCCTTTGTGTCTGAAGCTAAATTCAGTAGAAGACATACTCTAAAAAAATAAAGCTACTTAAAATACATTATTTTAAAAATTGGGCCAAAGGTATATCATCATACCATTATGAGAATACCATTAACATAAACATCTTAATATGTGAATTTACTATTTACAACTTTTATCTTTTAAGCTTTTGTATAGAAGCTATAAGCTTCACTGTTCTGGTCGTTACATTTCTGAAATAAAGGCTCCTTTAAAAAGCTAATACGAGTGCCTGGACTCTTCTTGCTTCCTTGAGGCAGTGTTCCCCTGTGAATTGACCAGCATTAAGAATTTGATCTATTTATATATAGAATAAACATTCTTTTATTTCAAAGTTTGCAAGCTTAAACATCTGAATGAACTTTTCCTTTATGGAATATGCAGACTTTCTAATTAATGAGAAGCTCAAATAAAAGCTTCTGTTCAAAATCCTCTGACATTTGCATTATTATCAGGGTCAGAATGCAGACTCTGGTGTGAAGAATGGAAATGTCTGTATCTTGTGCTCAAAGACTATCTGACCTACTGGGCAGATATAATGGACACTGATCCTTGTTAAATTAGGAAGATACTGAACAAAATGTCACAAGAATGCTTCTTGCACTTTGTGAGGACTTGGAACCACACGTGCACTTTGGGTCTCTAATGGCTCTGGCAGAAATTGTGGGAAGAAAGCAGCCAATGCGATGCCAGAAAGTAAGAAGTCAAGAGCAAGAAACTTACTGGGATTGAGACAGATCTTGATGTTGCACAAGTCATACTCAAATTAAGTGCCAAGAATGACTATTCAGAGGCCAGTAGCCCAAAGATACTTGGCTTCTTTTTTCATTTTTAATCATTTTGTTCCAGGCACATATAAACAATACCTAATTGTTGGAAAGCTCAGAGGTAATTTTCAACTCCAAAGAGTATGTAAAAGGGTAAAGGAAACTCTGATGTTAATAAGGGAGAACCAGACTTAAGAAGTACTATCTGAACAGCCTCAAGGGACTTGACAGCAAATAGACTAACAATCCTCAAGCATGACTATGTTGTGGAATGAAATTAGGAGAAAAGTAAAGATTCAAAAGAGATACTAAAAATAGCAAAAAAAAAAAACCTAAGCAAGTGCGGTGGGGTGACCTTGGCTGGCCACCAGGTGCCCACCAACCTGCTCTATCACTCCCCTGTCTCAACTGGACAGGGGAAGAAAATACAATGAAAAGCTCAGGGGTTGAGGTAAGGACACAGAGATCACTTACCAATTATCATCACGGGCAAAACAGACTCATCTTACGGAAATTAATTTAATTTATTGCTAATTAAACAGAGTAGGATAATGAGAAATAAGAACAAATCTAAACCCAACTTCCCCCTGCCCTCTTCTTCCCGTGCTCAACTTCACTCCCAACTCTTCTACCTCCTTCCCCTGAGCGGCCCAGAGGCACAGAGACTGGGGGTTGTGGTCCATTCATAGCACTTCATCTCTGCCAATCCTTCCTCCTCACACTCTTCCCCTGCTCCATTGTACAGTCCCTCCCACGGGATACAGTCCTTCATGAACTTCTCCAACGTGGGTCCTTCCCATGGGCTACAGTTCTTCACAAACTGCTCCAGCGTGGGTCCTTTCCATGGGGTGCAGTCTTTCAGGAACAGACTGCTCCAGCGTGGGTCCCCTGCAGGGACACAGGGCCTGCCAGAAAACCTGCTCCAGCGTGGGCTCCTCTCCTTGGGGTAACAGGTCCTGCCAGGAGCTTGCTCCAGCACAGGCCCTCCACAAAGCCACAGTCTCCTTTGAGTGCATCCACCTGCTCCGGCGTGGGGTCCTCCACAGGCTGCAGGTGGCTATCTGCTCCACCATGGACCTCCATGGGCTGCAGGGGGACAGCCTGCCTCACCATGGTCTTCACCATGGGCTGCAGGGGAATCTCTGCTCCGGCGCCTGGAGCACCTCCTCCCCCTCCTTCTTCACTGACCTTGGTGTCTGCGGAGTTGTTCCTCTCACATATTCTCACTCCTCTCTCTCATAGCTGTTGCACAGCTTTTTTTTACCCTTTCTTAAATATGTTATCACAGAGGCACTACCATTGTTGCTGATTGGCTCAGCTTTGGCCAGCAATGGGTCCATCTTGGAGCCAGCTGCAACTGGCTCTGTCGGACACGGGGACAGCTTCTAGAAGCTTCTCACAGAAACCACCCCTGCAGCCTCCCCCCTCCAGCTACAATAACCTTGCCAAGTAAACCCAATACAGGAAAAAAAAAAAAGTAAAAATATTACCGTGGACATGTGAAAGAATAAATGAACAGGAATACTTTAGGTAACTTTAACTTTTATGAAATCAGCATTACCCAATATGCTTATCATTTTACTGTGGATCTTACAATGTTTGGCACGGTTAAACTCCTATTTATAGAGTCAAGTGTTAGTATGAGTATCTCAGCTTTAATTCCTGAAAAAAATATTTCTAGCTATTATAGCTATAGCAAAAAACTGGAGAAAAAAAAAAATTTGCAGTAAAACCAGTCTCCTAATTCTAGCAAGGTTAACTTCTTATTCCTGGGGGGTGTGGTGGGGTTGTGAGTGCTGAAAATTTCCAATTTTTGCAAGACGTTATCAAAGTTTGTGGGAACTCTAGTAATTATATTTTAAATATTGAAATATATTATTATTATTATATAATCCTTGAGACCAAATTATTTTAAATTAGATTTCTTCTTTTTCATAAGTCTAACAGAGTGGTAATAATTTGAGACCCATACATAGCAAGGAATCCAGTTTTTACAGTTTGTTTGTAGAGAAATGAAAAAGAAATTACACAAGTCAGTGCTGTCTTAGCGGTTCTTAAATAAGACATATATGTTTACTTAAAATACATTACTACAGACTTCCATAAAGTGCCTGGAGAGGCAGATTCCCTCCTTCGGTTTCACCAAAGATCTGTTACATTTCCGTGGGGAGTTCTGTGTTTCAACTTTTAGGGTTTTTTTCATCAGAAGACTTTTGGACAACACTTCTGAATGTCCTTGAAAATGAATACCTTTTCCTACAGATTTCTAATCACACAAATGCAGGAAATTGTTATAATAAATGTTCTATAAACAGCCTTGTTTTGATGGATTAGCATTTCTGATTCTTCTAACCTTGCATTGTTTTTCTGGCAACAATCTAACTGAAAAAGTAAGAAAATGTTCTGGAGATTGCAAATATTTCAATAGCGTCTAAGGAACCAATTATTTTTTTAAAATGTTCTGAATAAAAGTAAGTGAATGAAATCCAATTAAAAACCTTGCTTATGAGGAAAATGTTCTGTTGATGATTCCCCAGTGTCACAGGGTTTCTCTGCACAGAGAAGCACATGAAAAAAAATGAAGACAGCCCTTAATCATGAAGCAGACAAGCCTGACCTTGTCTCAGTCGTTAAGATGACATCAAGTGTGAGAGAGGATTTCTCAATTGTTTTTTTGTGCAGTGCCTATTTCTAGCGCCTTGTCATCCTTCTAGCAATTAGAAATTCTGTCACTTGCAATTGCCGCCTAAATCAGTAATTAGTTCAAACCATGTAGGTGATTTAATATAGTCCTATTTAAAAAGAATAATTCAACAGCAGCTGAAGCCTTGATGGAAAAACAAACCTATAAATGCAGTAGCTGAAATTTAACATCTTCAGTGTAGGCTATGTTTGTATGTGGAAAAAGCTCTTCTAATAGCAATAAAACTTCTTTCAAGAAGTATTTACTTATACTTTAATTAAGCAAGTGTATTCATAGATGTATTATCACAAGACAGTTCATACTAATTTTGATGATAATACAACTGTTTGCAACTGTGTTGAAAAGATTAGTTTGCATCTGTGTGTGACAAATAGATACGTGCATGTTTTCATTGTAAATCCTGGTGTTTTGCTAAGGGACAAGGGAATGAACAGAATTTTGAAGTTATATTCATTTTGTCATGTCATGAGAGTTTCCAGGAGTATCTGTTTTTCGTGACTCACCACTGTCATCATTACTTTTTTCAAATTCTCCTACTGTGTTTGTTTAATTAAAATAAGGCTTATCTGAACTGCTCAACAGCATTAAGTATGTTATTACACTCCGAAGTTTCCACATTGCATAAACCATTTCTCCTCATATCCGAAGTCATGCCTTCAACTAAATATAAAACTTGGGCTGAACTGACAGCTCTGACTGAGGACTGTAAATCCAGCCCTTCCTTCCCTCCCACTTTAACACACCTGCTTTAAATGATGGTTTTCATGACAGCTGTGATGAAGAAGCCACTGAAGCAAGTGAGGCTGAGCAGATACGAACAAAAACTGACTTAATAGATTCTTTCTCTCTTAGTCAGCATGAAGAGTTAATGCTAATAGGGTGCTCCAACACAGTTTGAGTTTTGTTTATCTGCAGCTGGGGTCACCTCTGACTACATAGGAGTTAAGGAGATGGGAGGTGGAGGTGAGAACTGGCATTTGCTGTTCTCTGTACTTTATTTATGTTTGAAGAAACCTGAAAGCTCAGTTATGTGACCTATGGTTGAAGCTTGTTCTATATTCAGGTTTGATTGGTAAAGAGAAGCTAGGTGTTTTTTATTTCAGCAAGAGCTGTGGGCAATTGTTGAAATTAAAATTTTTATTTGGGGTGTCTAAATTGCGATTTCTGTGCTAAATTATATAAACCAAAATCCAAGTGAGACCATAAGCCCTGTTTGTATAGACCAAAACTAGTGCAATAAATGTAATCACCTTTTGAGAAATATACCAATATGTCCTTGTGTCCCTTGTGTGTAGGAAAATATCTTATTTTTGGCTGGGGCAGAAGCTTCAATCCACAATAGTAAGTCCAACACCTAGTGCAGTGAGTAACTGATTGGGATTTCTCCAATTCAGTCAGAATGTCAAATTAATATACTTAAACAACTCCTCACCTTATTTACTTAAAAGATCAATTGTAAGGCAAAGTCCTGAAATCCTCTCTGGCAACAGGAGTTTATCTGAGAAAGACTACAATAAAAAGTGTTCAAAGTCTCTCAGAAGTGAAACATAGTCTGGAAAAAACATGATCACAAAGGATTAACAGCAAAATTCTCTATCTGAGCCAGGAGAGGTAGGTGTTATCCTACAGTATTCCATGTCATTGTAAAGAGTTTTTAGTTTATTCTGCTTTACGTGGAGTAAAAGGCATTAAAAACAGTGCAGAAAAGCTCTGGAACATTTATCTTTTATAGTTCTAGTCTTAGAAATAAATCAAAACAGTAGAGGATTAATCCATTGTTTAGAATTCAGTCCAATTTATACAGGTAGAGGATTAAGATAATATTGTTCTATTTTAGATCAGTGAGATACAATGATTATAGCAATTTTACCAACAACTGAAAGCATACAGAAGAAACAAATCATAACTTTAGAGCTGCAATTAGAATCACTAAGCAGAGCTCTTCTGGTTGGTGGCATCTGCCAGGTTCTCAGTTTCCCGGTGGAGATAAGTAATTTTCTGGGAAAGTGCACCAGCACCACTGGCAATCCAGGGCACATTTCAACCCGTAGTAAGTGCTGCTGGTCAGCAGTCCAGACAGGCAGGTAAAAGGGAGGAGGGAAAGAGGAAAAGGTACAGAGGAGAGGCCCAGCTACAAAGCAAGGTATAACAAATTCAACTGGAAATTACTGCCCTTTACCAGTATTAGAGTAACATAAACACACAAGCATGGACCTTAATAAAGCTCTCATCAAAAAAATACAAGAATCCTCAACCTTAACACGTAAGCACAGTGGTTTTACAGCTAAAGAAGACAGCTGCTATGAACAGAGATCTGAAAGGGAAGGGCTGCACAGAAAACTTAAGAGGGAAGGAAACCCACCGCAATGAGAAACTGGGAAAGGTTTGATAAGGCGGTAAAAATAGGCAGTCACCTCCTGTTAGTAACTATGTCTTCTTCTGCCAAGGTGAACTTCTTCACAGCTATTCTAAAATCTTGGATTCTTGTCTTCGGAATATTTTGACTTGACTGTAGGACGGTTAAGTGCCAGCTTCCCCTCTGCTTTTCTACAGCATGGTGTTATGGACAGCAAGGGAGCGAAATGGGACAGGCTGAGAAAGAATCTGAACTTTGTTCTCCAGTCTCTAACACTACATCCTTAACCACCAGGCTCCTTCACAAAAGGAAACTACTTTTGCCAAGAGCACAACAACCTGGCACCCGGGCGTAGGTTCAGCCCATTCACTAAGATGTATATCCCAGCATAATGAATCCCACTCCTACAGCCTATTCTGGAGCCTGAAAGCATCAAAATCTCACTTATAATCCGGTCCTATGTCAGAATATGAAGAACGACCTCTGAGACTTACTTATGTTTCTTCTTAGCTTCTTACCTAATATTTAAGTAGCTGAAGTTGAAAGGAACTTTATTATAATTGTTAAATGGTTTGAATTTTTTTAGAAGACTGACGATGTTTTTGAATATTCAGTCTTCCAGGTCCATATCTAACCCAGCAGTCTGATACCAGTCTTACTTAGTACTCAGAAAGTGTCTGATAATTTGAAGCTGGGAGATGATGTGAACTCTGTTCTAACATAACTCAGGGAAATAGGTAAATATCAGGGAAGAGTTAATAAAGGCCTCCCCTTTGTCAAGGCAAGTCATGCCTCAGAGTTTTCTTTGAAGAAGCGAGCAAAAGTGGACACGGGAAATCCTGTGTATGTAGTCACTTCAGTTTGAAAAAATTGTTCAACACAATCATCCATCAAATGTTCCCGAAGAAACCAAAGTGGCAAAGCATGAGAAAGAAAATGCTTAAATGAAGAACTGCACAAGAGATAGGCAACAGACAGCAAGAGGAAGTAATCAGTTTTTTTAATGATTTTAACAAAGCTGGGAGATCAGAAGGGAAACTCTGCAGAGATTTGTGCTGGAGCTCATGGATGTCAGCAAATCTTTAAAGAATAGGCAAAGAGGAGGAATAATTATTTGGCAAATTTAGTGATAATAAAGACTTATTCAGGCAGGAAATATGAAAACTGGGTGTGAAGAATTACAGAAAAGTCTTATGACATTAAACAACTATGCAGTAATTTTTTCCAAAAATATAAGTGAAGTGATGTACATAGAAGAAAGTGAAGTGATGTACATAGAAGAAAACTGTCCTAACAATGGCTGGAATTGAGCTGTTATCAGTCAAGAATCTGGGTGATTAGAGATTTTGGACAGATTAGGCAGTTCCATAAGAGTGTCCTCTGAATAACAGTCAGAATAGCAAACATAATGTTGGGAACTGTATTGAATTCTTTATCCTGCAAAAGAGACTGCTGAGGTAAGACATGACAGAGTTCTGTAAGTAGCATGATAAAAGTGAATTGTTCTTTCTTCCAATAAAAGAATGAAACCTATTACACCTTAAAGTGGAATAAAAAAACAACAGCAACAAAACAAAACAAAACAAAAAGAGGTAAAAATAGATGCAAAACAAAAGGATGTGTGCCTTTATATAGTTAAGCTATAGACTTACTTGCTGCTATTAATTTACTTGGATTCAGAAAGTAACAGAAAAGGATTCTTGAAAAAAACTCTGTTTAAAGCTATTTACTACAAAAAGGTCTTTTTCAGTAAGCTACAACCTGCTATAGGCTGGGGGATTACTCAAGAGAAATCTTCTCTCTTCTTATACTATTTTGTAGGCATTTCCTATTTGCCAGTGTTCAGGATACTAGGCTAGATGGACTTTTAGTTTGATCTTGTTCTCTTGTTTTTACAACCTTAGGAAAATTAGATATTTCATGTAATACCAAGGAGTTTGACTTTACATCTCATTGGTTCAGTCCTGGCTACTGAAATTAAACAGTAAAATGAGCTTTGTGTTTCTCAGTTATGCTTGTCTCCCAGTTATGACGAGCAAAATGTCACAGTTCAGCAGAACAGAGCAGCAGTTCTAGGGGTAAACAGGAGAAAGTTGATAGCAAGATGATTTTTTTTTTTTTTCTCTTTTGCTCACTTGTTCCACTGCAGATAACTTGTTTCTTCTGCAGGCATCCTTCTATCATTTCAACTCGTTTCACTTTGGGGTAGTCTGAAGAGTAGTTTGACGAAAGAAAATTATGAAATACAGATATTTGGCAGGGTAGGTCTTGTATCCAGATGATCTGATTGCTGCTAGCTGTTTGGCACTCCAATGTTTATTTGTTGTGTTAGGTGTGCCTCTTTTCATGTATGTAGTGGGTATGGCATCTCTACCCCCAGAGACTGTGACAAGTGTATTCAAACTGAGTGGATTAATTAAAGGAGTCACAAAGAGTTTCTTCATGAACACAGTTGAACGAAAACTGAGTATGCTACTTGTTTGAATATCTCATTAGATTCTGAATTACAAAACAGAGCTACATGGGATGCTTAATAGTAGAGTGAAGTTTTTCACTGTTATAGGGTTTTTTTTCAGAGGGACTCACAAATACAATTAGTCAAGAGTCTCAAGGCTCTAAGAGTGTAGTTTTTGTGATGAATTTTAAATTTTATTTCCTATTTAGATTTTCTTAGAAGGGGAAGAGAAAACTCCTACAAAAATGAGTGAAGTATTCAGGAAATATTCTGGTAGCCTTCAAATAAGCCATTAATATTCACAAGCAATCCCCATCAACTTTTTTTCCAATTTGTTGTTTGCTTTTCTACTGTTATTTAACCCTTTAAAAGTCAAAAGGACTTTTATTTGATTTAAAATAGATACTTCTTCTGTATGACTAATATTTCTCTTTCTGTACCCCACTATTAGTTTTCTCTAATAGTATAGTTTTCTAAATAGTGTGGCCAGCAGGAGTAGGGAAGTGATCATCCACCTCTACTCAGCACTGGTGAGGCCACACCTAGGATACTGTGTTCAGTTTTAGGCCCCTCACTACAAGAAAGACATTGAGGTGCTGGAGCGTGTCCAGAGAAGGGCAACGAAGCTGGTGAAGTGTCTAGAGCACAAGTCTTATGAGGAGCGCCTGAGGGAACTGGGGTTGTTTGGCCTGGAGAAAAGGAGGCTGAGGGGAGACCTTATTGCTCTCTACAACTACCTGAAAGGAGGTTGTAGCGAGGTGGGTGTCAGTCTCTTCTCCCGAGTAACAAGTGACAGGACAAGAGGAAATGGCTTCAAGTTGTGCCAGAGGATGTTTAGATTGGATCTTAGGAAAAATGTCTTTATCCAAAGGGTTGTCAAGCATTGGAAGAGGCTGTCCAGGGAAGTGGTTGAGTCAGCATCCCCGGAGGTATTTCAAAGAGGTGTAGATATGGTGTTTAGGGACATGGTTTAGTGGTGGACTTTGCAGTCCTAGGTTAATGGCTCGACTTGATGCTCTTAAAGGTCTTTTCCAATGTAAAGTTTTCTGTTCTGTTCTGTTCTGTTCTATTCTATTCTATTCTGTTCTATTCTATTCCATGATTCTCTCTTACTAATAGCCATTCACATTGTCTTTACCTATCACCTCCCAATTTTTAGGTTTCTTTTTACAAAGTAATCTGGCTTTCTCCAAAGTAATTCTTATTATTTTTATGCACAATAGCATGTTTTCCTAATATTTTCCTTATTCTCTTTTGTAGTGCACTAGTAATCCCCTTGTCCTCTTTGCCTTCTTACTGGTATGATGTTTTGTTACTTATTTTCACTGACCTCAGTGAACCTCTCTCAGTTCACATAGTCATGCTTCCCTTTAGTTTTAATTCCCAAAAAGTATGTTGGGATTTCTGGCCAAGATAACTGACTGCTATATCAGTCCCTGATGGGAAGGATGTTATAAATGTAGCACAGACATTAATAATGATATGTGGTGACAGGATCACCAGAAGGTCTTTCAGACCCAGGCTACACGAAATATCCTCTGGACTTTTCCCACTAGAATATCTTCTCCTACTTGCCATCCCTGTGCCTTTGAGCTCCCTGGTGCCTAATGCTTTGATTCTTAATCTGATCCCAGAAATATCAAACAAGCATCTGAAGGGTCAAAGACGTTAGAAGCACTAAAGAAGGAAGAGAGCGCCAGTGTGAGGTCCATAAGAAGGTACAGAATTGGCTCAGTTGGAGGGGAGGGAACAGGGAATTAGGCTTCCCTATACTGTGGGAGACCCAATTAAGTTCCAGCTTTTCCACAGATTTCCTGAGTGACATTTGCAAGTTGCTCAACTCCATACCTCCATAACACACTTAAGTGTTGCAATGTTCCAAATTAATTTTTAACATCTCATGTAGTTCCTAGCATGAACAGTGTCCCTCATATAAAGCACAGACAAGGGAACAGTTGCATGACTTATCCAAGCAAGAAAGGCAGAAGAAAGGGAGTGTAGGTTAGATACATGCCTCATTCAAAATAGGATGTTTAACTATGAACTCTCAGCTTCGGAGATGGACTCCTCCACGGGCAGTTGTTCCTTCTAAGTGGGACTGTAGTCAAGATGACCTCCATTTCAAGATTTGAATGAATTCACACTTCCCCACCTACTTCTGAATAACAGATGGTCATTTGTCATAGTGCTGCTCAGGGGATACCGAAAGGATCAGGTATTGATGGTTTTCTCCCACCTGATTCACCAAGCTTAAGACTCCACCTTATATCTCAGCAGCTTTGAGTATGGACACTCTGACAGAAGAAATTCAGGCACCAAGACCATAGACCAGTATGTCTATATAGAGAAGTAAGGGTAGCCTGAACAGTGAGTGTGAGCATTGACTGTCTATGTTTAGCGCTTCTCAGTGCAACAGTTCCTTGACTGTTTTGAACCACCTCAACTAGCTCTAGCCCTGTGGATATAGGATAATCAGTGCCACTTGGCCTCAGTGGTCCTCACTTGGTTCTGATCGCTTTTTATTTGGCCGTATCAACAGACTCCTACAGGCCTTAGGTGAATCAAGTTTCTTAGGACGCTTGTGATGTCTAAATAGTGTTTAAAGGTACCCCAGGCATCACTAGCTTAGCTAAATTAATCTCCTTCTCTGCTCTTTAGAGTGAGTCAGGAAGCTGGAGAAGCAATTCCAATCTTTGGGACTTTAGTCCTCTTCTGCTTTCTATAAACTGCAGGGGGGAGCTGAAGTGACTAACCTCCTAACCTCACTGAATCCACTAAATGTCTGGATTTGGCCCGCAAATCCTCTTGAGGGTAATTTCCTTCCTCACGCTAGCACTGGGGATAAATGGTAGGTATAAGAAGCAGAGTGACCAGGACTACAGCAGAGAATGAGTGCTGTGCATGTATTTAAGGATGAAATATTGTAACATTTGGCAATGAGGCCAGGGGTCTTACTCTTCGTCTTCACCAAGGAGAAAAGCCACTGGGATCTTTTTGACTATATGAGGGCCTCATCATATTATCCCTTTTTAGAATTTTCCACTTCATTTACTACAGTGCTGAAACCTTTTTCTTTTCCTTTGCAGAGCTGGAACACAAGATCCAGGTTTTTTTCTTAAAGCATGCATGAACTAAACTGTTCTTACAAAATATACTAATAATAATTAAAAAAAAAAAAAAGAAAAAGCAGTGTATTCCCAGTAATTAAGAATAAGTACTTATTACAATTATTCATTAAGAAAAAACCCGTAAATGTTCCTAGTAAGAACATTGCACAAAATATGGTTTAATTAACACAATGGTCCCTAATCCAGAATTGCAGGGTGTGGACCAAATATTCCACACTACCCAGGCTGCGTATTCTGGACCTTCACCATGTTCAAAGCATCATCTTGGCAAATGGTACAGAATCTGCAATCCTGATTCAGCCCTTTTTGAGGACAGTGGTGAAAATTCCCACTGTTTTGTTGGGGTTTTTTTTGTTTTGTTTTAATTTGGGTGGTTTTTCTTTTTCATGTTTCATAAGCTGTACCAATGCCTACAGCTAAAGGTAGAAATGGCAACCTGCAACCTGTCACCTTCTAAGGCAGTGCTTAACATTGAAAGCCTTGGAAGAACACAATAATCAGCTGTGTTACTTTTTCCTAGGAGGTGGCATCCCTAAACCCCCTTGTATGCAACGACTCTCTCATAAAGTTCCAGCTATTTAAAGTACACAGATTCAAGAGAGACAAAGAAAATAATTAAGACCAGCAGTGCAGGTCAACAGCTACCCATGGGCTGGGGCAGGGGCTGATGGTGTCGGGATGGGCTGGAATGGGGACCTGGGCAATGGGCAGGGTGGGGGAGGCCCTGGGAGGGGGTGGACAGGGACAGTAAGGCCTACTGGTGCCCTCAGGATCCTGACAAAAAAGCAACCACAGACCTCCACAGACTTCTTCCTGGTTTAGTTCCAGGATTTAGAGCAGCCTCCCATCCTTTGTGCTGCATCAACATGCCTCTGCGAGAAGTGACACTCCACCATTCCTCTCCCACCTCACGCCCGGAAGCATACCCCTTGTGTTCAAATGGGCAGGGGAAGCAAAACAAGACTGAAACATATTCTGGAAGCGTTACAACCCCAACAACAAGCATGAGGTGCAAAGAAAAAGGAACAGAGGTGAGTGCAAGGCTCTGAGTCATGAAGATGAAGGATCTTGCCCAGCCTGAAGAGCCTTTGTACTCAAACCCCAGTAAAATATCCGGCCTCATTTGACCCCTCCTCCTCTCCCTCTGCTTCAGTCATCATTTATTTGACAGAATGATGCTCTAACACACACGGAGTTTTACTGGCTCACTCCTGATATTCCCTAAAATTAGGTTCACACTGGAGACTTTACAGGTAGCATGTCATAACTAATTGTTTCTGGGATGAACTTAAAAGTTTCCAGTTGTCTCAAAATCACACCTCAGAATTCATGCTAGTAACTGAATAAACACCAACATTTTAGCAGCCACGAGTTAGCTTTGACAGCATTGTTTGTATACACTGACTGGGATGTTTGTCATTCTGCCACAGAGTTTTAAATAAGAAAGCTGCAGTAAATCAAGGATCACTTTATAACCACGGAGGCTGAAAGCCTTCTATCTCCAGCAACAATGACTCTGATTCTACTTTGACTTGACTTTGATAGGCAAAAGTATTTTTGCATAAAATTGACTGGTATTCATAAACAAAACTGCCGTGTTTTGGGGAAGGTCAGAAAACTTGACTGGATTGACATAGCCACTGTGTAAAACTTTTCTGTTTCATAATTAGTTATCTTCTATTACCCATATACAAAAACTATCATATTTGTGATCCCCCTACCTACTTCAAATCACAACCAATGAAGTTATTTTTCTCCACCTCTTTTAAAATGTACTTTGGGTTGTTATGGAGCATCCCATAGATAAAACAAGTTAAATCCTGTGCACTGGTGAATTGAGTGCTTCACCTGTGCTGTTAACAAACACAGGACTTGGTTGCCAAAGTTAAAAAATAATAATAATTACAACATTTAAAATACAGCAAGCACGCAGCATGGCTTAAGCTGCATCCAAGTCCTGTTTTCAGGACACACAGACTTTCTCCTAAGTCACTAGAAAAGACTGAACCTATCTATGACTTTCTAAATTTGATTTACAATATCACAAAGACTTCAGGCACAGGTGAGAAGCTGTATCAACTACATCATTGGGAGCTGGGGATCCTCAGGAGCCAGATTTGAGGGTAAACTTTAGAAGCACATATAAGGAAATCTACTCCAACAAAATGATTTCTAGGGTAAATGAACAAAGAAGAAATTGTAAGAGGAATTATCAGAAAAGGCAGAAAGATAGCTTCTGCATTATGAGTAAGACTCATGACAGGAAAGCCACCAGTGAATGGTCACTTACATACAAAACTACTTACAGACACAGTCAAGGAAATCCTTCACTCAGAGTTGATCATTTAGACATCCTGGGTTAACTGCAAAAAGAATATAAGCTTAAAATCAAGCAGAACTTGCTTTTAGGGATCAAGGTATGCCTAGTGTTGACTTTCAGCCAGATGGGCCATGGCAGAAAGTACACAATGGAGGCTGGTAGTTGTGTTTAACCTTTACAGACCCAGAGAAGAACAAACCCCCTCTGGCACTTGTGCACAACAGCTAATTAGACACTGATGGTCAAAGACAATAAAATGAATTACGCTGTTTTCAGACCAGTGTCATCTAGAATGACTCTTTATGTGGTCTGAATTACTACACAGGGAGGAATAAAACTACTTATACAGTCACATATACGAGGATGTAGCAACCTACTGCCCTGCTGGAATATGTTGGAAGGGCAGAAGCTAAACTCCTTTACCTGGTTAGAAGCACAGTTGCCTTGCCCAAGATGAATATGTGCCTGTCTGTTGCACACTGAGATCCTGAAAAGTCTTGGATTTGTGTGAACATCTACAGATCACCTAAAATTAATTCAACACTAATCCCTTATAAGTACTTTTCCTCATAAACATGTGTGTAGGGGTGTCTATATAAGTGATCTGAGTGCCCACACAGGATGTGGTGATTGTAGATTTAATTACCTCTGCAAGAAGAGTTTAAATTCCCATCACCAAGAAAGCCTTAACTATCAGTTTGAAACCAAAGTCACAAGCAAGATCATGCTTATCTAACTGTTCCCCTGCGCCCCATTATTTAAGAGGTTCCAATGCAGTTCTGGTGCTCTTTTACAGTGATTCTTAACTCTCTTTCCCTATAAGTGGTTTCTTATTATGCCTTTAAGACTGCCATTTGGTAATTAATAGTTTTTCTATTATACTGTACCGTAAGACTAAATCCAGCAGTTTCCTGAGTTGGTGGAAACCTGAGTTTTACAGTCTTCAATCTACACTCTGGTATTCCAACTTCTTTCGCAAATCAGGGATCTAAATTGTCTTGCCTATCATTTTTAATCTCCTGAAGCAATAACATAAAATAGGCTGCCTTGGGCTTAGCAACCATGACATAATAAGAGTTCTCGATTCTTGGTGAAGTCAAGAGCGGGGTCAGCAAAACCACTACCATGGAATTCTGGAGGGCAGACTTTGGCCTGTTCAGGACACTGGTTGAGAGAGTCCCTTTGGAGGCAGTCCTGAAGGGCAAAGGGGTCCAGGAAGGCTGGGCACTCTTCAAGAAAGAAGTCTTAAAGGCGCAGGCGCAGGCTGTCCCCACGTGCCATAAGACAAACCAGCGGGGAAGACGACCGGCCTGGCTGAACAGGGAGCTTTTGCTGGGACTCAGGAAAAAAAAGAGGGTTTCCCACTTTTGGAAGAAGGGGCAGGCAACTCAAGAAGAGTACAGGGATCTCATCAGGTCATGCAGAGAGGAAATTAGAAAGGCAAAAGCCCAGCTAGAACTCAGTGGGTTGTAGAACTCAACTGGGTTGGATTAAAAAGCGCATCACCAGCAGAGATAGAGAAGTCATTGTCCCACTCTACTCGGCGCTTGTCAGGCCACACCTGGAGTACTGTGTGCAGTTCTGGTCCCCGCTATTCAAAAAAGATGTGGACAGGCTGGAGGGGGTCCAGAGAAGGACCACCAAGATGATCAAGGGTCTGGGAAGCCTGCCATATGAGGACAGGCAGAGGGAGCTGGGTTTGTTCAGCCTTGAGAAAAGGAGGCTGAGAGGTGATCTCATCACCATGTACCAGTACTTGAAGGGAAGTTACCAAGAAGATGGAGACTCCCTTTTTACAAGGAGTCACATGGAGAGGACAAGGGGTAACAAGTATAAGTTAGTCTCAGGGACATTCTGACTGGACAGGAGAGGGAAATTTTTCACAATGACAACAGTCAACCATTGGAATAATCTCCCCAGGGAAGTGGTCGACTCCGCTACACTGGATATTTTTAAGACTCAGCTGGACAGGGTGCTGTGCCATCTCATCTACTGTGCTCTTGCCTAGAAAGGTTGGCCCAGATGATCCTTGAGGTCCCTTCCAACCTGGGGTTCAATGATTCTATGGTTCAATCTGGCCACTGTTGTAAGAAATAACAAAAAATGTTCTTACAGCCAAGGAGAATCTCCATCCTTTATTGGATGAGGGGGGGAACATTGCCACCAAGGATGAGGAAAAGGCTGAGGTACTTAATGCCTTCTTTGCCTCAGTCCTTAATAGTCAGATCAGTTATCCCCAGGGTATTCAGCCCCCTGAGCTGGAAGACAGGGACAGAGAGCAGAATAATCCCCCCATAATCCGGGAGGAAACAGTTAACGAACTGCTGCACCACGTGGACACTCACAAATCTATGGGGCTGGATGGGATCCACCTGAAAGTACTGAGGGAGCTGGTGGAGGACCTTGCCAAGCCACTCTCCATCATTTATCAGCAGTCCTGGTTAACAAGTGAGGTCCCAGATGACTGGAGGCTTGCCAAAGTGACGCCCATCTACAAGAAGGGCCGGAAGGAGGATCCGGGGAACTACAGGCCAGTCAGACTGACCTCGGTACCAGGGAAGATTATGGAGAGGTTCATCTTGAGTGTGCTCACCGGGCAGGTGCGGGACAACCAGGGGATCAGGCTCAGCCAGCATGGTTTTATGAAAGGCAGGTCCTGCCTGACCAACCTGATCTCCTTCTATGACCAGGTGACCCATCTAGTGGATGAGGGCAAGGCTGTGGATGTTGTCTACCTGGACTTTAGTAAGGCCTTTGACACGGTCTCCCACGGCATTCTCCTGGAGAAGCTGGCAGCTCACGGCTTGGATGGGCATACACTTTGCTGGGTAAAAAACTGGCTGGATGGCCGAGCCCAGAGAGTGGTGGTGAATGGAGTGAAATCCAGTTGGCGGCCGGTCACGAGCGGTGTTCCCCAGGGCTCAGTTCTGGGGCCGGTTTTGTTCAATGTCTTCATCAATGATCTGGATGAGGGGATTGAGTGCACCCTCAGCAAGTTTGCAGATGACACCAAGCTGGGCGGGAGTGTCGATCTGCTCGAGGGAAGGAAGGCCCTGCAGAGGGATCTGGATAGGCTGGATCGATGGGCCGAGGCCAACTGTATGAGGTTCAACAAGGCCAAGTGCCGGGTCCTGCACTTTCGTCACAACAACCCCATGCAACGCTACAGGCTTGGGGAAGAGTGGCCGGAAAGCTGCCCGGCGGAAAAGGACCTGGGGGTGCTGCTTGACATCTGGCTGAACATGAGCCGGCAGTGTGCCCAGGTGGCCAAGAAGGCCAACGGCATCCTGGCTTGTATCAGGAATAGTGTGGCCAGCAGGAGTAGGGAAGTGATCGTGCCCCTGTACTCGGCACTGGTGAGGCCGCACCTCGAGTACTGTGTTCAGTTTTGGGCCCCTCAGTACAAGAAGGACACTGAGGTGCTGGAGCGTGTCCAGAGAAGGGCAACGAGGCTGGTGAAGGGTCTGGAGAACAAGTGTTATTAGGAGCAGCTGAGGGAACTGGGACTGTTTAGCTTGGAGAAGAGGAGGCTGAGGGGAGGCCTTCGCGCCCTCTACAACTACCTGAAAAGAGGCTGTAGCGAGGTGGGTGCTGGTCCCTTCTCCCAAGAAACTAGCGATAGGACGAGAGGAAGTGGCCTCAAGTTGCATCGGGGAGGTTTAGATTGGAAATTAGGAAAAATTTCTTTACTGAAAGAGTGGTCAAGCATTGGAAGAGGCTGCCCAGAGTGGTGGTGGAGTCGTCATCCCTGGAGGTGTTCAGAAAACGTGTGGACGTGGCACTTCGGGACATGGTTTAGGAGGCATGGTGGTGTTGGGTTGACGGTTGGACTTGATGATCTTAGAGGTCTTTTCCAACTTTAATGATTCTATGAGTCTACGATTCTATGATTCTGTTAAATGTTTTGTACAATTTGGGGCCATCTCACTCTGTCTAGAAACTTGAGAGAATCCATCCAACCACTAAGATGGTTAGGGGCCTAGAGAATATAACTCTTTAGAAGAGTTTGAAGTTGATGGGCTTATTTAATCTGGCAAAAAGGAGGCTAAGGGTTAATGTAACCATGATCTAAAACTATTTCAGAGGGAATTGTAAAGCGAAAGCCAAAATCTTCTCAATAGTGGCAGATGTATAACAAGAGAAAAGAGCCAGAGGCTGAACATTTTTGAACATTAGGAAAAGCTTCTTTACTTAGTGGAGGTGAGATAATGCAGCATTGGAAGACTCTATGGAGAATCTGTCCTTGGAGGTTTTCAAACAAAGACACACTAGATACAGTGCGATCTGATTATGAATTCTTCTGCCTATTGCCAGCAAACAAATATTAAGCCATACCCTTCATGATCAAGCAATGCAGTTGTGTGATTGCGCAGTACTGGTTGCCCAGATCTCTTCTGTGTTTACATAATCCTGGGTGTTCCTTCAAAGCTACGAATGAGAAGAAAATATTTCTCATCTGGTATCATGCCACTGTATTTAAGGAGGTGGGGAGTATTACCAGTAATAATTAACCTTAAATGACACTGTAATATATGCCATTAACAACTCAATCCTATCCTCTATTTCAATCTTCGCTTTTTTGAGTGCTCTTGTAAGTTGCTCTGATTTATACTTTCACTTATTTTATTTTATTTTATATTATTTTATTTTATTTTATTTTTTTACTATAAATCCTATTGCTGTGCAGATAACAGTTTTGGGGGCTGTCATTTTTACTATACCAAACTTTGACTCTGGCTCATGCAGCTGTATTTTACCTGACAGAAATTATTGCTGTTGGTTCAATCCTGAATTCCGACATACTTGGGTTGAGCAATCTGAGCGGGTAGATTAACCATAGCAGCATGAGCAGGAGTTTGGCCTTGTGAAAATGATCCTTCAGACAATCTTCTACAACATATATAGGTATGGCTTTTTTTGTTCCCTGGGTGGAGATAGGAAATAGGTGGTGATACTTTGGATCCAAACCTCTTTCTAGATCTGATCCTTAGCTCTGCAACAAAATGTTGCCCTTTATATGAGCTGTGATAACACTACAGTTTAATCAATAGTGAGTGATGAACTCACGTTTCAAATGAATTGTCAGAACCGGGGTATCCTTCCAGGAGATGTCTAGAAACTCCTTGTTGATTCTGTTTGACTCTGGAGAAGACCTACAGTTATCTATATTATGTTGCAAGCCTAACTATCAGGATGGGATTTACTTGCCTGTCCAGCTGCTGAAGGCCATGTTTAGATATTTGGCAGAAATATTAGATAGGCATTTAAACTAATTAAGCAGCTCCTACACTGTTACCATCCTATGTGTCCTCTCTGGTTTTACTTCTTCAAGTTCACTGTATTAGGGAACATATACAGCTGGAAACTAACCCCAGAAAAAAGGGTTTTCATTTTAATGACCCAACAGAAGGGACAGATCAAGGGCTGAGAACAACTACCTGGTGACAGATGACGAATGCTTAAAATAACACAGCCAATGAAGAAATGAATGCTCAAGTCTTCTTTTTGTATGTACATGCTGAACTAGTTTTCTAGGAGATCTTACAAAAGAGACACTCCAATGTCCTCCTCCCTGTGCAGAAACCCTTTGCTGCCCAGGAGAAGCTCATTTTTCAGTTCTGAATTGCAGCAGTTAGTAAGCTGTACATCTGCTGAAGGGACACTCTCATCACTCAGGAATGGTGTTCAAGCTGACCATCTGACATGAATTGTCTCACCGTTTAATTAACAAATGTGTGGCCATCACCATCTACCTGCTTGTAACACACAGCTGCAATGCATATAACCACTTGCTTCTTAGACAGATCCTTCATGCTGTGGTCTCTGTACATCTATCATCCCTTATACTTTGTATTTAGAAGTCAACATTCTTAATTTATTCCCTTTGAAGAAACTGGTTGTTTTTAAAAGCACTTACAGTTTCTCCACTGAGCCTTCAGGCGAATATATGATGATAATAGTAATTAATTAAGCATGCTTTTTCTAAATATCTCACAGAAGGTTACAAAAGCTTTTAAGAAATTAGTCTTTAGAACATCACTGTGATTTGGGGGAAGAACTATTTTTCTTTTTTCTGATTAAGAATATTAAACTTGTAGAATAAATCCCTTGTCCAAGGTCCAGAAACAAATTCTGACTGAGTACGGATTTGGAGTTCCATCGGAAGCAATGAGTTTAACCATTTGGTGTTCATATCAATAGAAAATAACTCGCCCCGACTTTAGTTGGGCTGACTTCATAATTTGACCATAACTTCTTAGAAAACTAGAATCCTAGATAAAGACTTGGAAAGATGCATTCAAGTCTTTCTCTGCGGGCTATAGTCTTGCTTTTTGAGTACAGAAATCTCTAGGATTGTGCAATGCACAAAGCTGTCGGATTGTGCAAAGGGCAACACAGATAATCTTTTTTTAGGAGGGTTCTTCCATCAAGCCCTGAATTCAGGTGAGTTTTGAGTGAGTCTGTAACAGTATACGGGGAGCGTGTCCCTCATGAGAAGATGCTGACTGCAAGGTGATCTTCTGTAAATGTGAGTTTAGGGATTTAGAAGGGTTTGACCTCCTTGTATGCTGTCAGGAATGTACCATAGAACAAGCTTTCTGAACCTGCAAACACTTAAATGACTCCTGAGGTGAGAAGACTTTTCTTTGGTTAAACAAGAATACTTCGCAGACTGAACAGCTGAGGAGAGGAGGAGACATTGAGGTAAGGTGAGGGGGCCCTGTAGTCCTCTTCTTCACCACTATTCCATCCAGCCAAGGCTCAGGTATGAAAGTGCATACCAGGTAGGCAGTGATACATGTGTGTTTGAGTGTGGGGAAGGAGCAGTAAAGGAGAAATAAGTAGTAGAGGATGCCTGGACAGTTCTCTAGAGAGATAGAGGGCTGTGAACTTAAATCCACAGTAAACAACCAGTGTACTTTTATCTATCTTATCCAACAGAATAACTGCCCTTCACCTTCGGGAGAACTATAAATATTATAGTAAAGAGGATTGCAATGCAAAATCCTACTAAACTATAGAAATGATCTGAAATTCTTAAAAGTCAGTAAGGTGTAATATTTATGAAGAATTTAAGTATCTCAGTATGGCTCAATAATTTGAGACTTTTATACAGAAGTAAAAAAAAAAACCCTCAACCAACCAAACCCCAAACCACCCTTATTCTGGGATGTTTTAAGAACAAGGTTGTATTACAAAGACAGTAATATACTTTTTATGTGGTGTTAATGAAACCAGGAAGACGGTAAGCAGGATAAGAAGAATGCAGGCAAACTGGACAAAGTCCAGAGGAGAGACCAAGGCTGATATGAGAATGCATGATCACTATGGAAAGGCTGAATGCACTTTATTTGGTCAAGAAGACTAAGAAAGGCATAGAAGTATGGTACTATGTAATGTAGTAAAGAGGATGGTGATCAGCTTTTTTCCATGTCAACTGAAGGAAAAAAAAGGAAATAAGCATAATTATTAGCAAAGGAGATTCAGGGTGGATATTTGCAATCATATCTGATGATGCATTTCTGTTTAAAAAAATGGCAATTTCCAATCAAAAAAGTAACTGATATACAGAAAATATTTAGAAAAATGAGGACAGAAGTGGAAATCAATTACTATTTGTTGTTAGTTTACAAATTGCTTTTTTAAAAAAGTCTCTGCTTACAAATAATAAAAAGTATGTGCAAGAAAAAGGAGCAGGTCAGGCTACAATAATTCATTGGTATTGCAAGACACTGAGAAAAAACCCTAAGGTTTCCACAGTCCTCGGCAAAGATAAAAAGCCCAGGAAGGAAGAACTGAATACAGGAGGGATATTGATGATGGAGTAGAAAGTACTGATAAGAAGACTTTGCTTTCTGCAGTCATGGGCTGCTGTCCTGAGCACGATGAGGAAGAATACCAGACAATAAAAATTTGTGAAAAAATGAAGATAATTTACACTAAAGATCCCAAAGAAAGAAATTGGGCCGAAAGCTGGCAGCCAACTTTGGAAGTGGCAAAAAGTTAATGCAGCTACTGAAGATGCAGTCTAGTCTTCTCAGCTTCGGCACTTGCACGGCGCCCGCTTTTAGGCAGCTGCTGATAACAGTCCTTTACAGATGTCTGTGTAGAGTGAAGATGACCTAAAAGGGACTGTCTGCCTGAGTTTAAATCTATTTATTAGGCAGACTAGAGTCCATTCATGCTGGGCATCTGAGATGCCTAGTCTCAAATATCAAGACTATGTAGAAAGGTAGGAAGAAATTGAAGTTTGAATGCCAAAACTATGATTTCATTGAGGCATCAAGATATTTGGCTAGAAAAACTGCAAAGCTAGAATATCTATATAGAATTATAGAGTCTTTCTATATTAACACAAATTATTTTCTCTACAGACTGTGTATTTTCTGGAAGGGCACTGTATATCTATATCTCTAATGACCTTCTCCAACGATAGAACCTGAGGGAATCTTAATTATCCACAAAACTGTTTGAAAAAAATAGACCATGACATAGCACAGCAAGTTCTCGGAGTGTGTTGAGAACAAGTTTTCTTTCAAATAGCTGAGCAAGTGACTAAATGGACAGTACAATTTACCTCTGTTGAAAAACATGCTCCCTGAGAACACAGAAATAAAAGACCATCAGCATAACAACCCCTCAAAACATTAAACTGCTTACTCAGCGAGGTCATTGTCTTATAGAATCATAGAATCATTAAAGTTGGAAAAGACCTCTAAGATCATCAAGTCCAACCGTCAACCCAACACCACCATGCCTCCTAAACCATGTCCCGAAGTGCCATGTCCACACGTTTTTTGAACACCTCCAGGGTAGACGACTCCACCACCACTCTGGGCAGCCTCTTCCAATGCTTGACCACTCTTTCAGTAAAGAAATTTTTCCTAATATCCAATCTAAACCTCCCCGATGCAACTTGAGGCCACTTCCTCTCATCCTATCACTAGTTTCTTGGGAGAAGGGACCAGCACCCACCTCGCTACAGCCTCTTTTCAGGTAGTTGTAGAGGGCGAGAAGGTCTCCCCTCAGCCTCCTCTTCTCCAAGCTAAACAGTCCCAGTTCCCTCAGCTGCTCCTAATAACACTTGTTCTCCAGACCCTTCACCAGCCTCGTTGCCCTTCTCTGGACACGCTCCAGCACCTCAGTGTCCTTCTTGTACTGAGGGGCCCAAAACTGAACACAGTACTCGAGGTGCGGCCTCACCAGTGCCGAGTACAGGGGCACGATCACTTCCCTACTCCTGCTGGCCACACTATTCCTGATACAAGCCAGGATGCCGTTGGCCTTCTTGGCCACCTGGGCACACTGCCGGCTCATGCTCAGCCAGATGTCAAGCAGCACCCCCAGGTCCTTTTCCNTACAGGGCCACCCCACCACCTCTCCTTCCTTGCCTGTCCCTTCCGAAGAGCTTGTAGCCCTCCATTGCAGCATTCCAGTCATGACAGTCATCCCACCATGTTTCTGCTATCCTGCTGCACCATGGCTTCCAGCTCCTCCTGTTTGTTGCCCATGCTGCATGCATTGGCGTAGACGCACTTGAGCTGGGCTATCGATTTCACTCCCGACCCTGGCCTGCCACCCCTCGGCTCCTCTCCAGTGAGCCTGGTTATATCCCCTTCCCCCTTCGAGCCTAGTTTAAAGCCCTCTCAATGAGCCCCGCCAACTCATGGGCGAGAATCCTTTTCCCCCTTTGAGATAGCTGAACGCCATCTGCCGCCAGCAGGCCCAGTGCTGTGTAAACCTCCCCATGATCAAAAAAACCAAAATTCCACCAATGGCACCAGCCTCTGAGCCACATGTTAATCAGGTGAGTTTTCCTGTTCCTTTCAGTATCCTTCCCTGCCACTGATGGGATTGAGGAAAACAATCCTGATCCTTCAACCAACCGCCCCAGTGCCCTGAAGTCCCTTTTGATTGCTTTTGGACTTCTCTCCGCAACCTCATCACTGCCAACCTGCATCACCAATAGCAGGTAATAATCAGCGGGCCGTACCAGACTAAGGAGTTTCCTAGTAATGTCTCTAACCCAGGGAGGCAGCAGACTTCCCTGTGGGATGGGTCTGGTCAGCATATTGGGCCCTCTGTTCCCCTCAGAAGGGAATTGCCTATGACAATTACCCTCCTTTTTTTCTTAACAGAGGCAGTCATAATGCGTGGGGCTGACTGACTCACCCTAGGCAACCCCCTGGATGGACCTTCACCTACGTCCTCATTTTCCTCGCCCTCAAGTTCCAGAGCCCCATACACGTTGTATAAGGGCAACTGGGAAGATGAGGGAGGCTGGAAGAGGATTCACGTGCTGCCCTGAGCAGGGACCTGTTTCCATTTCCCCCCATCTCTTAGGTCCCCTCTTTCTGCTTGGTGGCAAGATGGTAGGGGATCCTCTGCTTCTGTGGAGCCTCTATCTGCTGCCTTGGCCTCAGGGATGGTAGGCTGTGGTCCCACGCTCCGTGCGCATCCACACCAGCACCATGCAGAGGGTAATAATAACTTTCTCAATTTGTTGGACATGATTTCCTATTCAATAAGCAGTTTGTCTTATCTGCAATGAGAGCACTCTGTTGGCTTATATTCAACTTGGTGTCCACCATAGCCTCCTCAGCAAGTTTGCAGCTCAGCAGGTCAGTTTGCAGCCTGTAATGATGCCTGGTGTTATCCTGCCCTATGCATAGAACCTTAGGTTTCTTGTTGAGCTTCATGAAGTTTCTGTTGGCCTCGTCTTCAAGCTTCTCAAAATCCCTCTGGACTGAATCTCGACTGTCAACATGTCAATCACCTTACCTAAATTTAATGTTGCCTATAAATTTGCTGAGGATGTGGTCTGTCCCATCATTTGAGATGCTGCTGCTGATATTCAACAATATCAGTCCCAGTGGGTACTTGTTATCAGCTGCCAACTAGAGGTCAAGCCATTGATTACTATCATTTAAGCCCAATGGTCAATTCAGTTTCCACGCTGTCTAATGCACACTTCATTCAACGCATGCTTCCTTAGTTTACAGTTGGGAAGGCTGTGGAAAATGGTGTCAAAAGCCTTATGAAAGTTAGGGTATCTGATATCCACTGTGCTCCACTTGTCCTCATAGCCAGCCATTTCATCATATAAGGGAGTCAAGTTGGTCAAGAATGACCCATCCTTGGTAAATTTGTGCTTACCGTTCCTGAAGGACTTTCTTGTCTTTCCAGTGCTTGTAAATGGATTGTAGAAGTACATGATGTCCAGACTGAGATGAGGTTGACCAACCTTTCCGGCCTGGAGCCTCCCTTTTGCCACTGTTAAAGATGAGCATATTAACCTTTTTCCAGTCATGGACTTCCTCCAATTACTATGATATTTTTGTAGGTAACAGACAGTCATCCTACAGTCATACTTCAGTGAATACCATCTATTCAAGTGTATTCACAACCATGGTTGTGAATACACTCAGCTTTTTTAAGCAGTTTTTAATTTGTTGCATCCCCACTGTTGGCTAGCCTCCTTCCCAATCTCCTATAGGCAGTGACCTGGGAGCACTCTTTGTGGTGATTAGGGCAAAAAATTCAATGAGTACTTCAGCCTTTTCAGTATTATCTGTCACCAAATTGACTCTCCCATTCATCAGTGAAAACATATCTTCTCTAAACTTTGTTTTGCTACTGCCATGCTTGTGGAATTCCTTCTTGCTATGTCCCTGGCTAGTTTTAGCTCCAGCTGAGCTTTGACTTTTCTGATGTTTTCACTAAATGCTTGAAGAATCATAGAATCATAGAATCACAGAATCATAGAATCATTAAGGTTGGAAAAGACCTCTAAGATCATGAAGTCCAACCATCAACTAACACCACCATGACTCCTAAACTAGGCCCTGGAGTGCCACGTCTACACCTTTTTTGAACGCCTCCAGGGTTGATGACTCCACCACCTCTCTGGGGAGGCTGTTCTAATGCCTAACCACTCTTTCGGTAAAGAAATTCTTCCTGATGTCCAGTCTAAACCTCCCCTGACACAACTTGAGGCCATTTCCTCTCGTCCTATCGCTAGTTTCTTGGGATAAGAGTCCAAGGCCCGCTTCACTACAACCTCCTTTCAGGCAGTTGTAGAGAGCGAGAAGGTCTCCCCTCAGCCTCCTCTTCTCCAAGCTAAACAGTCCCAGTTCCCTCAGCTGCTCCTAATAACACTTGTTCTCCAGACCCTTCACCAGCCTCGTTGCCCTTCTCTGGACACGCTCCAGCACCTCAGTGTCCTTCTTGTACTGAGGGGCCCAAAACTGAACACAGTACTCGAGGTGCGGCCTCACCAGTGCCGAGTACAGGGGCACGATCACTTCCCTACTCCTGCTGGCCACACTATTCCTGATACAAGCCAGGATGCCGTTGGCCTTCTTGGCCACCTGGGCACACTGCCGGCTCATGTTCAGCCAGATGTCAAGCAGCACCCCCAGGTCCTTTTCTGCTGGGCAGCTTTCCAACCGCTCTTCCCCAAGCCTGTAGCGTTGCATGGGGTTGTTGTGACCCAAGTGCAGGACCCAGCGCATGGCCTTGTTAAACCTCATACAATTGGCCTCGGCCCATCGATCCAGCCTATCCAGATCCCTCTGCAGAGCGTTCCTTCCCTCGAGCAGATCGACGCTCCCGCCCAGCTTGGTATCATCTGCAAACTTGCTGAGGGTGCACTGAATCCCCTCATTCAGATCATTGATGAAGAAAGAACACTCAGATGTATTGCTGTCCTTGTTTCCACTTCTTCTGTGCTTTCTACATACTAGTTCATTAAGAAGTTCCTTGCTTGGCTGAGCTGGATTACTGCCAAAATTCTTCCTCTTTCTATAAAATGGGGGTGTGTGTGGATGTTCTTGAGCTTTCAGTAAGTTTTCTTTAAAAGTTAGCCAGATCTCTGGAGTGCATTTTCCCCTCATGGCACCCTCTGAGGGGATTCTGCTTGGAAGTTCTCTAAATAAGCTTAAGTGAATTGTCCTGAGGTCCACAGTCCTAACTCTGCTCCTTCTCTTCCTCACCTTCCTCTGGGTCTTGAACTCAACTATCTCATGGTCGCTACAGTGCAAACTACCATCTATGACCACATTTACCACCACGTTTTTGTGGGCAGAAAGTCAAACAGATGTCATGAAAATTTCACAACTAGCCCATGACAACCACAGGCAGAGGCTAGGATGCAAATTATAGAACTACAGGAGTAAGTCTTTATTCATGTGCATGAGGTGTCCCATTCAAACTGGAGCATACCAAATGCAGTTTTACACATGGTTCTTATAACTTTCAAGTGTTCAGGTACAACATGGTTTGACGAATGACTACTTAACACACACATAGTGATATTTTGAAAAGCAACTATTAATCTATGGTGTCATCATCCATCTGCTTCTTTCTTGATCTAGATCAAGATCATCTTCTTCTAGAAGTCATGAAAACCAGTCAGAGCTTTGTGGAATCAGATTTCCTGTTTCTAATACTCTTCCTTTCTTTTAGAGATTCAAGAAGAGTGCCGCTGTTTTACAACATATTCTCCGCTTTGGGGGTAGCGAAGTATGGCTACACATTTATTTCAGTTCAACTGAGTGGCATAGAGTTGCTAGCTAAGTTTGCCTCCACAGGTTTTCATAATTTTATCATCATTCATTCCTCTCTGTTTAATGTGCATGACTTAGGTAAAGTATCATCACTTCAGTCTTCAGCTGTAAACTAGCCCTATCTTAGAGCCAACCCTCAGCCAAAAAGCTGATTATCGTTCACTGGTGCACTTGTACCGGGTTGCTTCAAAACTGGCTTGTAGCCAAAGACATGTCAATTCCAGATGCCACTGGACTTTCACTTCTGCTCTAATCCAGCAACCCACATTTGAAGATATATACATTTTAGTGAAAACCAAATATGTTCTAGTGAAGCCCAAATTACTCTGTTATCTTCAAGAGTAATCACATTAAATTCTGTGGCTTCCAATATGGCAGGGGTCAGTTGGCTGGTTAATCACAGCTCAGGCTCACCAGGGTGCCTCAGCTTCAACCAGGACCTCTTGGTCCAGAGCCCAAACAGCTGGTACCAGAATTGATAGCAAATCTCCAAACTCCTTCCCTTTGCTGTGAGACCGGTGCTCCCCAACCTTTTTGACTGTGATTACACGGATCATATTGCTACATGAAGAAAAAATAGGTAGCTTTAAATTTTACAGTGGCACAGAGAACATGCTAGCTGTCCCTGTGTTTTATCTCATGTCAGAAAAAATAATCTAGCAAGGAGAATTTCAAATAAAAATTTTTTAATATTTAACTAAGCTTATCAGGAATAGGGGAACTGGCAAGCAATAAGGTACGCTTCAAATATTGCTTGTTATTTTTACATGACCTTTATTACTTAGTCATATAAATGGCATTTCAGTCTTGATCAAGAAAAGTGAGACCATTTATGTGGAAAAAAGGTATTTACATTCTATTATTGAATATTTTATGACAGTCTTTTATATGTGTGTGTATCCGCCATGTCAGAGGTGTGAATTACGTTTTATGTTCATCAAGAACAAAAAAGGAATATAATTGGTTTATTATTGTTTGTTAATAGCCACACATATGATACGGAATTTTGAGATTTGTTTGACAGGATACTGTAAAAAGTGTGTGTGCAATACCTTTGGTCAAAGTCATGTATTTAGAAGTACAAACTTATAATACATTTTTCATTATTAAAGTGAATGATTAAATACATATATATATAAAATTTAAATGTATATATAGTCAATTTCTGAAAAATCTGCTATGGGAGAAATGGACATGAACTACTGCAAGAAAAAGCTGGGCTGAGAGCAGGGCAGCCAGCAAGCTGAGCAGCATGAAGGCACCCTGCCCAGCAAGCCCAGCCATTCACCTACTTGCTAACTGGAGAGCATTTCATTTTATAGCATCAGCATTTTCCCAGTGTTCTGTTACAGCAGAAAATTATCAGCTGCAGTGCACTGTTTGCTTTGCAAAGTGACACGTATAGATTAGAGTACTCAAAGGTTTGTCTTTAGATATTTTGTTTGCAGTAATGGAACATGGCCAGAAAGACCTCTTTGCATTAGAAAGGACAGAGTTGATTATGTGCTGCTACATGGACTGAAATACTCTATACCAAAGTTTCTTACGTGAATGATTTAGTACCAAATGTGTGAGGCTAAAGAACTCAGTTCTTCAGTCCCCCAAGAATGACAGTCGTCTTCTGTGACCTTCTGCAATTGGCAAAGGCTGTTCACAGAGCCTGAGATTTGTCCATGAATTTTCCACTGGCTGTGGTGGGTCATAGCCAGTAAGAACTGTTTGCATGAGGAACTATAGAGAACATAACATGGACTTACTGCTGAGTCAGATGTTTTGAAATGTGTAATCCAGCAATTGCATGAGTAGCCTTTATTCTAAAATAATAATTATTTTAAAGGAACTCTGGACTCAGATTCTTCTCAAAAGATGGAACTGTTTCTATTATCTTTAAAGAAAACATGATAGATGGCTGCTGTGGCCATTAAAGCAGCTTTCTTTCTTTGTAGTGCTTGGTAGAAATAGGTTTTCTCTACTAAGTCTCCAGCTGTGCCTCTGGGAGCAATACAGAACTGCCAGCTGGCCAGCTGCATTTTGTGTAGTGCTGCCGGGAACAGCGTGCCAATATTTGTATAAACAGTTTGTCCCTGTTGTTTTACTGGGAAAAAAAAAAAAAGTGCAGTTTCCAACTGTGTCTAAATTTGAGCCTTCCTGCATCTTGAAGATTAATCACATTTTCAAGTTAAGCAGGAAGTGGAATCTAATCACTGCGCAATCAGGGGGAAGGACCTGTGCTCTAGTAACATCCCTGCATTTTGCTGAGCCATAGCTGTGGGAAACGCAGGGGTACCAGAATAACTGCTCCTCTGAAACACTGTCTGTGAGACCATGTGATAGCAAGAATTTACTACAAAGAACGATCTGCTCACCATGCCGTAGTAAAGTAATTACTATCGGAACTTACACCCCTTTATATCCACCTATAGTGTAATAAATTTCTCAAATTCACTCTTACAGTTACAAAGCACGAGGGAGAAAATTGACACAACCGAGTTATCTGCGACTGTATTCATTACATATACATAAGCATGTTAAGGTTCATTAAATACCCTCTGCTGCTCTTGCAGCTTTGGTGTTGCAGACCCCCAGCAACCCCATTGATGTTCTTGTTCCTTAACAGTTAAGTACACAGAAGGATATTCTACACTGATGCAGAGCAGATCTGGAATAAATTCCCTAGAGTCAGTAGAATAATACCAGTATAACAGTAGTTCAAAAGTCAGGACCAGGCTCCCATTTTTCAACTTTAGCAAAGCACTGCCAAGTTCTCCTTCTGTATCTTTTCAGACTTTACTTTCCTGACTTGGATTTTTTTGTTTGCATTACAAACAGAGGTCACAGGAATACCTGTTTTCAAATAAAAGTTTCATGTTGATCGCTGTTTTGTATATTTTAGATTGCAATTGTACTTTTGTTGTGTAGGACTGCTGTCAAATACTACTATAAAATGCCAAAGCCTAAGAATCACAGCAGCCACTGTCTCAGCATTCAGAAAGTGTCTACAAGCCCCTAAAACTAACATAGCCCCTTCCCCAATCTTTGTGTTCCCCCAGAAAAGTTCCAGATTCTCCTGAAATAATAGAGTCCCCTTTTAAAGAGACAAACAAATCTTTCAAGGTCTGTTTGATCCATTTGTTTAGGGTCTTTAGGAGGAAATGTTGTGCAAATGCCAAAAAATCGGTGGGAACTGAAAAGCTGCCGGTTGTGCTGGACAGAGGGCCATTTCTCTGAACAGCAAAAGGCAAAGTGGCTGCAAGTCAGAGGGCTCCTCAGGAATGTAAGGAGGCATAATCACATGCATCTTGCCACATTTACAGAGAGAAGGAGCTCCAGTAAGAAGCATTCTGTAAACTGAAAGATCAACATCTCACACCGGTAACAGCAAAATGAACCTGGAAAGTATAACTTGGGAGCATGCTCTTAACAGCTGGAAATAAGTTTTGGGGTTGGGTGTTGAGGTGTTTTTTGGGGTTGCGGTTTTTTCTCATTTTTCACCAAATCACAGCAGCTACAATGCTGGTATAATGTGACAGAAGAGAAATTCACAGACACAATAATGAAAATTCGTTCAATTCAACTTGGCAGCTTAATGGGTAAAAAAAGCATAACCTTACACCAACCAATATCTGCTACTGCTGTAAAGAAGGTTTCAAAACTCCAGTCCAGTAAGTATTAAAAGATTAAATTCAGGAATTGTTACCTGAAACATCAAAATGAAAATGTTCCTAAGCAATTTATTCAGAAGAGAACATTATAACAAGCCTGGTTCTGCCTGTCAATAATTACATTAACATCAAAGTTCCAAAATTATTTTGAAGACAAGCACAAATCTACATTGCTTATTCAAGAGAGCTCCTAAAAGTAGATTGTTATGAAACAAAATTCTTATAATCTCTTCCAAAAAGTGTCTAAGTTCTCCAGAAATTTCAAATTACTTCACTGGCTTTCATGGTATGAATCTATGTGAATAAATCAGAGGTGAGCTGACACTAAGTATTAGCCTGTGCTGGTTTATATCCAGTTCCTATACAACTAGAACATTAAAGCTTACTAAAAATCATACATGTACATAATTTCAGCATAGTTCATGAACATTTTTTGTCATTTTTATGCTGTTTATAATAATGAAATACAGCACTTACTCAAAGTAAAAGCACCAGCACAACTGTGTTTTTCTAAGTAAAAGCCATTTAGCCTCTTTCAAAAGAAGTTAAAGATCTCACCATGAAATTACATTGCTAATAGAAGATGTGGCCACTGCTCAGGTGAAACAGTACAATGAAGAATTCAGATAAGTAGCATTTGAAATTACTACTTTCACAAGGCAGCTCAGGAAATACCTAAAATTATTCACTATGTCAACCAGAAAATCCTAATGAGAAGGAACAGCCAGAGGTGTTGTTCAGTCCATTAAAGGAAATTCCCCAAACATGATCCTTTGTACAAGGTGATCTCCAACAGTTGTGCATAACAGGCAAGAAAATTTTAGAAGTAGCATTCAGTGATAGAGAGAATCACTACCAAGGCAACAGAAAATCATCTATGAGAAGTGGAAGTCCTTGACTTTGTTTGCAGTCTCCAAGAATCAAGGCATAGTATGTAAAGTGTATTCAATATGAGGAAATCTATTATTAAAAAAGATTGTTAAGCATTCCTGAAAAAATGGATGGATGCCAGCCATGGATGGATGCCTATGGATGCCAGCCATGTCCATGACAATAGCCATGACTACATTACCCAGTCTTACTAAAATCCATTTAAGTTTTAAAAGAGTGGGGGAAAGGTGCACTCTGGTTTTGAAAAATGTGCGGTGATGTGTTCTTTCAGTGACAGCAATGAGCCATTAACAGGACACAGATGGCCAGTTGTCTACGCCTACTGGGAAAGAGGACCACCTTTCAGAACTATTCCAGGAGTCCCCAAATAACTCAGACACCCAGGTATAAAAGGGAGGGCCACTGTGCTGTAATGAAATAGGGATATTCTGACCATTCCTGGGTACCAACTGCTCCAGATGAGCAAACTCCAATAAACCTTGTATTTTATCTCTGTGAACCCTTACACCCCTTTCTTATAATAAAAGCAAATCTCAAACTCAGAGCTTGAACCTGAAGGCCGGAAGAAAAAGAGCATTTGCATGGCCAAGAAAGGAGGACAGATAGCTTGGTATTTTGGGAGACAGGCACTGAAAAGAGGTGTAGCAGGAACAGGTTCTAGACAGGGACTCCATAGTACTAGATGTTCCAAATGAAGCAGCACAATGTTTTGCATTTTTTAGAGAAACACCTGATCAGTTTCCCAAAAGGAAACTCTCATCAGATTGGACTAATACCAATAAACATGTTATTGACATAAAGAAAGGTAAATTGGCTCACATTGAGCTTTGCCTTGCCAGAAATAGATTGTACTTCAGATAAATAAATGATAGCTTGAGTAGCTGCCCACAGCCATTTCTGTCAACGCTGTTCTGAGAAACTAGATTGCCTTGTTCTTCTCTCTAACAGAAAGTCTTAGCAATCACAGTTAAGGTGCACAGTAATATTAACTCGCTCCTACAGATGATTGATTTAGTCATGGGCAATGTAGGCAATTGCTTAGCAAAGCAGATATAGAAACAAAAGAGCTGTCCTTCTCCTCCACCCTTGTTTATGATACTGGAGCCTTGCGAAGATGGCTTGTCTTTCTGTGGCAAGTGGGCTGGTGCGTAGTGCTGGGGAGAGGAGGAAGAGGAGCTCCTCCCAGGCACCAGGCACCATCCTTTATTTCCCTGTCTCCTGGGAGGTAGCAGAAGCAGCAAGCCCAGCTCCACACATTTTCCCACCAGCTTCCTCTTCCCTCCTTGTAGTGGTAGTTGCTCACCCCCAGCCAACCTCCACCCACCCCCCAGGGCCACTTCTTGGAGTAGCAAAATTCAGTGTCAGCTCCAAGGTTTGACATGTCTCTGTTCCATATATTCAAGGTGGGGAATTGCTGTGCCAGGTAAGTCTAGGGACTAGGAAGTCATTGTGAGGCAACCCTAAGGAAAGATATTTGTGCCTCCACAATAAACAAAGATGAATCCTGTGATTCGAGGTTTAATCTCAGAGCTCTTCCTATGAGATGCTTTATATACATGTGAAAGGGAAGGTGCAGCACAGCATGAGGTGGGCGACAGTGTAACCTGCTTTTCTCTGAAATCTTCCCTAGAGGATTAAATTACCCTTGCCTGCCTAAGGGTAGCTTCAGACTTCTCATTTAATTTCATGTTTCCATTAGAGGATATAGCTCTTCTTTTCCTTACAACACTACTTCTAAAACTCACCGTAACAGAAAACTTTCTTTATAAATGTATTTAATATAGATGCGTTTGTGTGTCTAACTCTGTTTCAGTACTTTTCCAAACAAGTGAAAAAAATAGGCTTGGGGATTTCAAAACCTCCTTCTCAGTCTGCATACAGGAATCGCTTCCCCATCTCTTTCTTTCTTACTATGAAGTGTGCGATTTCAATTTATCAGTATTTTTACTTCAGAGCAATGATGTATTTGGTTTTTCCTTTAAACTTTTAGCTTCAGTCAGCTATGTTATAAAGCCCAGTAAAAATTTCTGATTTCAGTTTCAAAAAAAATCCTTTTTTGTTTTTGTTTCTAATCTCATGTCTAAGCAAAAACCTCAGAGGCAAAATGGGGGAAGAAAAAGCTTTTGTAGCCTTCAGAGAGAGAGGGAGAGAGAGAGAGAACCTTTGTCAGTTTGGGGTTGGGGGGTATGGTGGTGGGTTGTGGCTTGAGGTATGGGCATACGTACTCTTCATATTATTCAAACATAAACTCTGGAACGTCTTAGGAGGACCTGCACAGTGTATCCTCCCAAGAATTTAGTCACCTTTGTCCTCATCATTGCCCCTGACTGGGAGGGCCCCATACTGAGTTCATCTGAACAAGCCACTAAGGAGGATGTGGAGAGCCCATAACCAAGATGACAACAGCATCCCAAATTCTGCTGCTGCATTGGAGCTCTCTAGTGGAATACATGCTGCAGAGCTGCCTCCTCCTATTTTGACTGCCTAACAAACCCCCCAAAATATTAGGCCTAATTGTTATTCTGAGTCCCTGTGAGGATAAGTGATGTACAAAAAAAGTTGGGATGTTCCACAGCATTCTCTTTTTCAATACCTATTATGAGTTTAACCTAACTCTCCTGAAGCCCTCAACAGCATAATCTGGCAGAGGAGCAAAGGGAAAAGGTTTCTGCTGGGACTGAAGGTAGGGCTTCTAGATGGCCAGCACACCAGGTAATTTGATCTATATTTTTTGAATTTGGTCTAGCTGGACACAGATAAACATCAAACCCATGGGATCAGACTGAGCTTGAAGAAGATTCAGAATTCTCTGTTTATCACATAGTTTTTGCTGGTTACTTCAATGTTATAATCCTTTGAATGGGCAGCACTAATGGTCCAGACAGAAGTGAGATGGGACTGTTGTGGTTTGGGTCACTGAGATAAACAGGAGGTGGTTAGCACTCTCCGTCAGCCACAGAGGGGTACTGTAGGCTAAAACTCTGTTATCTGTTCTGCTGCCCCTTCTTCATGTTAAGACAATCCCAGTTAAGCGGGCTGCTGAGGGAGCCACAGCCCAGAGAGGGTGGACTGATTTATTTTTCATCTTCTTCCCTTTTTCCACTGCTGTTTGGCCACATCAGAGGCTCTAAGATAGACCTACCTGCAAGGTAGTTGCAGCATTCAGTGTTAGCTGGATGTTCATAAGCACCAGGTCCCCCATATCAGATCCAGCATCAGTACAAGGCTCCAGGAAGCCCCTTTTCCAGTCCTGGTTTAGCTTTGGATCCCTCCCCTTCCTGGGTGTAATGTCATGAAATTAAGGGACAGAAGCTGAGGAAAAGATATAGGAAAGGAAGCAATACACAAAACATTAGAACAAAGGGATATGTGCATTTCTACTGCATCTGTACACTTGTGAAGAAACAAGACAGCAAAAGGTGCTGATTCATGAGACCAGCATGCGAGGCTTGGTAGAAGAGATGTAGAGCAATATGCTTCATAAGCACTATCAACAGAATTTCTGAAAGCTTTTTTGGAAGCAAAGCATGTATTTCTGCTTATAAATTTCTTGCTAATCAGTTAGTTGCCATCAATGCAAGGAACCAGCTTCTACTTTCCATGAGCCATTAGGGACCCTGTCATACATCACTAATGATGCTTTCATGCCTGATGCTACCATACCACTTAAATGCACCAAGTGGTTACCAGGTCTTTTTCTGTTTAGAGCTGAGTAGAAATGCAATACAAACCAGTCCAAACTGACAAAGCTAGTGCTGCACTGTGATTGTCTTTTCTGACTGTCTGCATAACATGAGACATAGGACTTCCCTGAAATCTTGTTTGAACAGCTCCATTCTTGCAAAACTCTCTCCAGGCTCTTAGGAATTGTCATCAATTAATGAAACAATTGGAGATGGGAGGGAAGGAAGATTAGGAACTATAAAATAAGTACATTGCCATAAATACGAGGAGGTTTCAGCCCACCACCTGTGTTTTGTATTACCACCTAAGCAATGTTCTAGTTTTTTCTTAAAGGCTCAACAAAAGAAGGAAACAGACAGGAAGTAGCTAAACAATTTCCTTACCTTAATAGCTGTTTTGAAGTCTTAGAGACATCCTTAAAAAGCGAAATATCCTAGGAATTTCTGAAGTAAAGTTCCATTCATAGGTAATAAGGCTCACCCAAATTTATTTGCTCCTATTGTGAAAAACACACAGCATAAAATTCAGATCACCTACTTTGGTGCCAATGATAAACTTGAAGAGCGATTAAGAAGCCTGAGATGAATAAAGACAATCCTAATGTTTATTCTCCATCAAGTTGTAACCCTGAACGTGGTCAGGTTCAGATGACATTTATATTTTATGCCATAAGGTCTTTCAAACTATCTTGATCAGAGCAGTCACGGAGGTTCCCACCTAACTCTCATCCCAATTCAAACCTGAAAAGGTGAGCTTAACTTTCAAAAAAGAATGGAGAAAACACTTCTTCTGCTGTTTTTACCAACTGGTAAGTACTAGATAAAAAGAAAAAAAAATGTATTATTGAGTGCCTATTCACTACTGAGTATCACCACTAGCTTACAAAGCCATCTTACTTTATGATGTCCTTCTTACCATCTTCTGTTCTTGGTGGAAGAGTCTAAGCTAAATTTCACACTCAGCACCTCTTTGGGTAGTTCAGCATCTCTCCTGGAGGTGACGGCCTCCTACCATGGATTGTACCACGAACCTTGGTGCCCAACTTCAGCGCTCTGACTCGCCCCACAGGTCCAGGCGAGCCCTCCTACACACTAGAGTGGCTAATTCAGATGGTCAGAGTCTGCATTTTGAATCTGGATCAGATCAACAACCGCATACTGAGGTAACTAGGCACTCCTCAGTTATTCTGGATTAAATTCGTACACAGCTTTCTATTTCTTTGGTAGTGTTTTGTTCACTGTGGACTCCCCTTTGAGCCCTGGAGTCCTGTTAAAAGCAATGCATGCCACATGATTGGAGGTTGTAGGAAAAATCCTCAGCCTAAAAAAAGTTTCTGAAATCCTTGTAATTGTCTTTAAAGTAAGTAAACAGCTATGTTTTGATCTGGCATACATCATTAAGGCATGTGGTACAATATTTCAGTGTAACATTGAGGAACGAAAGGGAAACTATCGCGAGGATTTTTGCAAGAGGACAAAAAGACTATTTGAGGAAGAAGAGGTCACTGAGCAATCTAAACATGTGTAAAGGCACACTAGGATTCACGTGAATGAGGAGAGAAATCATGTTGTTGAAACAAAATCTTCAGATTTGCCCTAATTCTTATAAAGACACCACAAGTAATGAAATGTAGAAGTCCATGGGACATCAAAAGCAGTTCCATTCTGTCACTCTGGGTTAAATATGGCTAGATTTAGTGTGCCATAACAGTCCCTTGTAGAAATTAATCCCGTTTGTTCCTATAAAACAAAGGGATTTCCATAACCTTCATATATAGCTTGTCCCAGTCCTTAACTACCAGTACAGTTAGAAGGTTTTCACAAGATCTAATAGAAATCTTTTTTGTTATAAATTATGACTATCTTTTTTTTTCCTGACCTCAACATCTGATCTCCATTCTCCTCAAAATGCATGTTTGGTATTTTTATGCTATCATGACCACTTCTGCACTTCATTCCCTGTTAGTCTATTTTCCAAATTTAAAAAGAAAACTGATTTTTTTTTTCACTATGACCATTATTTCCATAAGCTCGCTTTTTCCTAATGCTTAATACAACTTGTCTTTGCTTTGTTACTTTAACACCATAACCCCCTTGTATATTCTTTATTAATTAATAATGGAAAAAATGCATCTACTATTACAAATAAAATAATTTTCATGGTCATACTTTCAGATTGCATATATTACATTAGACAAATACATCAAAACAATTTTGCTGTATATTTCTTGTAAAAATTAGGGCATAGTGGAGGTCTGTTACCCATTACATTCACCTGGTGTTTACTTACAAAGTGGTAAGGTGAATGTATACGTTTTTGTCTAGAATGTCCCTGACATTTCCAGTCAGAAAATGTGTAACAAGAAGAAGGCTATTTCTAGACTTTTGCCTCCATTATGAACTTCTGCACTTGGCTCCAAGAGGCTTCTCTAAGGAGACAATAAAACCAAGCATTGCCTTGTATCAAACTCCTCTTGTATTTCAGCAGTGTAATGTTATCTCTGGGAAAAACTCTCCTTGACTATATTGACTTGGATATTATCAGCTACAATTCCTTTCAGGTATGCCTGTTATGACAAATCTGCAACTCTAAGACAGGCATCATATCCAGAAGACATCTGTATACCCACTTTCTTCTTTCCCTTAGTATACATGGACAACTGAGGCTTTCAACATTTTACTGCCCCTAGAGCTATGTCTCTAATTTTTTTCCATATCATTTCCCTGTACGCCCACACAGACTCAAAATAATTCAGAACTTGGCCTGTAGTAAAACAAATGTTTTTCTATAGTGGACTATAAGTCTGTGTACTCAGACACACAGTAGCCAATTTTGTTTGCCTGTAAAGTTCATTTATATTTCTTTTTCTGCTAGAGAAGACAGTTCTGTATTATTTCTGTTGTTTTGGTTTGGGTTTTTTCCATTTTGAAAGCAGTGAGTACCAAACAAATGTTTTAATATTCAGACTACAGGCCAATGAAGCAGGTAGAAATTATTCCAGAGATGGATTTCATTCTTAGTTATTAATTAGATATAAACTCTGACATAAAAATGTCCTTTCAAAAGTGAGACCTAGATGGATGGTTAGACTATACAATTAGTCTAGTAAAGAGAAATTAAATGTGTTACCTTGCATGTAGAATAGGGGAAAAAAACCAACCACCCCACACACAAAAGAGCTGTTGTCAACAGAAAGATGCATGTGACTACGATCCTAGGGACATTCCCTGTCTCCCATTGCTCTTGATCACTGTTTCCTCATTTTGTGTTCATAGATCAACCACTGGACTATTTTAATGAAATATGTGTTTCTATCAATAACATTATTTCATCTTGTCACTCCTATTCCAGTGTGTTGGAATATATCACTACCTTTGGCTATTTTCCAACTTTCTGTCAGTTTTCCCAACTTTTTTGGAGCCACTCATGAGATTCACGTGGACCTTTTGCCCAGCAGGTCTTGGAGTTTATCAGGACATCTCCAGAGTGACTGCCACTAATCACTGCAAGCAACCTCCAGTAACGAGTCAAACATGTTCATGCACGGAAGTCTAGAAAGGCTCCTAACTTCAAGATATTTACACAGTGTTTTCCTCAAATGAGAAATTAAACTTTGGCTCTTGGAGTCTCTCTGGACATTGATGACATTGTCATTTGTCCAAGGACTTTGAGAAAAACAGTTCATCCTTAGCTTCTGTGGTAAAGAAATCTTTCACCAGATACTTGCATGGGAGAAGGACACTATTCAAATTCTCCATAAAGAATTCCTGAATGTGGACCAGTGAAAAAAAGCTGGAGGGTTCTGATGCAAAAGAGTTGCTTCTGATGAGAACCATGCTCAGAAGAACCTTTGTGAGAATAACAGTGAGACCACTGCAGATGGAGATAAAAAAGATTTTAGCATTCTTGCCAAAGATTTTTAGCAGCAAAAGATGAGGCGTCTATACTATAAGCTGTAAGTGTGAGAGGAAACTGAACTCTGGAAATGCCTATTATTTTTCATTGCCTATAAAAAGGACAGAAGGTGACTAGTCCAGATGTAGCCTTGTACGCTGTAGGCATCTGCAGAGAGTTACAACTAATGTCAACAAATAGGTTTCAACATTGTAACAGCAGTGACAGAATGTAGTTTTATTAAGCATTCATGATTCTAATGAATTATCAGTAAAGAACACACAACATAAAAGTGAACAATAAATTCTTATTTATATATATTCATACTCATTTTTGTTGCCTCTACACAAATGTGCGCTTTTAAAAGAATATGATATAATCTACAAACTTTGTTTTGTTTTCATAGATACAAACTTGTGCAAACAGGATGCTCAAAATGGCATCTTGGGCTATCAGATAGTGATAAAGTAAGAGGATCTTTTGGTTCTTTTTTGCATAGTGTCACATAATTAGAAATGCCCCTGGAGAACGTGATGAGCATTTTCCAAAGTACACACATGTCAGAGAAATATCCTGCAGCCATCTGAAGGGAAGTGCATTCTTGAAAATGTTTGTCTGCCATTTATTGACTAATTTGCTCTAACAGTTGAAGATATTAATGAAGCCACAAGATAAACAATGCTTCTACTGACCTTTTGTTTTCTAAGCCTATTACTATGCTAAAGGCACTCTTAATTCAAGGGATTTCAGCAGATCCCCATCTGCTGAAATCTGGGGAGAGATAATCTGGGGAAGAGAAGAGATGGCTATAATAAAGGTTAAAAAATCCTGACATAAAGGAACAAAGCAATACAATAATATTATGTTAGTATTGCGTAACATACTGGAAACACTTCCTCTAAAGTTTGGATCACTCCTGTGATCTAAGTGGTTCTTCCTGCTGTAAGCAAAACTCCCATCTCCGATGTTGCAGATTTGTGCATATTGTGGGCATAGAAACCACCTCAGCCTGTTCTCACACTCTAACGCTAACTTAGGAAGCACAGTAAGGTGTAATGCAGAAAAAGGCTTTGAGAGTCATGACCCAGAAAGGCTGTTCATGAGACAGCTTGCAAACACTTTGTCCTTTACATCATGTCACCTTCAGAACGTATGGCTTACACCTACAGTAACCGAGAACAATTATCGCAGTCCACCTCAAGTCTATTAATAAACTGTCACAGCCTCAAACCAAACAGGTTGTAAGTAATCTGCCTTTAGTTGTGCCAATTTTCTTTGGCAAGCCAAGTCTATGAATTGTCCAGGGAATGTCATAAACACATCAAATTCTTTACCAGGACTGTCCTAACAATTTACAAGCACAGACAATCCAGTTCCAGGATAATTGCCAGGCATTCTTGAATTTACTAATATAGCTGCTACCTATAAATTCAACAGATAACTGAGGGTAGGGGGCAAATACTGAGTGAGAAGACTTATTTCTTTCTGTCACATGCCACAAGATAATCCAGGAGAGCCGGTCATCTGGAAAAGCAACCTGCATTGCTAAGCTATATATGTAGGGAATGGTTTAACTACGGACTGGAAATCTGAACAGAATATGGCATTGAATATATATATATATATATATGTGGAGTTTGATCAAAACTGCTGGAGTCCAGCCCTGCAGTGTCTGCAGTTCAGAGAAACTTAAAAACTGAGCAGGCACAACTGAAATCTAAGACCCAAGCAGAGCACCACACTGAAGCACAAGGCATGACTGCTCAGCCAGCAGGACCGTGACAGGTATGTGACCCCCGCTCCATGGAGCTGGAATCACACAGGGCAACGCATGGCATCCAGCCAACACTTCAACCCAGAGATGACTTTCCATCAGGGTGACTCTGGAGCAAAAGAGGGCATGCAGATAAATAAAGAGCCTGACAGAGTTTCTGGGGAATATCAGTAACACAGCTTGCCAGGTGCCCAACACTTTAAAATAAGGGATGGGCACTACAATGACTTCTGGAGGAAATCTCACCCTGCACCCCTTGAAAGTACTGCCACAACAGATTTAATAATAAATAAGAAAACACAAAATCAATTGCCAAAACAAACACAGCATTTGGAACACGGGACACTATAACATGGGATAACTCAAGTTATCTCACAGAGTATCTCAAATAGCTGCATCCCTACCTTGCAGAATCTCTAATGAGAAAAATACTCAAATGAGCACATGGGAAAACACAGTCACTGTCCAAAGAACTGGCAGATTCTGTTCTGCACTTCAGTTAGCGGCAGACTCGGATACAGCCAACTTTGAGACATGATAAATGCTGGAAAGAGAAGAAATTCAGGAGAGAGACATTTGCACAAAGCATCTGTAGACGCCAAGAGAACAAGACCTCAGGAGACTAGAAAGTAATTCTACTTAAAGTTACAACTTTGAGAATAAAACTGGAAGGATAATATTTAATTCTGGAAATGATCGTGTGGTTTTGAGGAACAAAAACATCACTCTTGAAGGTATAAACTAATGTGCTGCCTGAAGGTACAGAGGCGTTCCCCATCTCAACATGTTGTTCTATAATTACCAAATGAGGGTCACGCTTCCTTTTGGGCAGTTGAAGTTGGACACCATTGAAGATGGAGACCCACTCCCAGCTGTGATTTGTTATGGAACAACACTTAGACACTATTGGCATTCACAAAACTTCTGGCTAGTCTTGTAGGCTCTTCCATTTCCTTTGCACCTAGTCCTGACCTCATTTCTTATGAGACCTGAGGATTCAGACGTTTACTTTTTTTCTCATCAACTTATTGTATGTGGGTGGAGTTCTTAACATATGTGCTTAGGGTCTCCTTTCCCAAATACCCAAGGGAGTCTGATCTGTGCTCATTCAATTCGGGAGAGTAGTAAAAACTTTTTTTTGTTGTTTTTCCTTCCCTCTCTAAGAACAGAACATTTTTGGGGCACAGGTCGGCCTAGCTCAGGAAGAAATGCTCAGCTTTTATGTTCCTCTTTAAGGGGAGTGGGAGTTGAGAAGAATGAGGTAATTTCCGTTTTCCCTTGAATTCTTCCCAGGACAATACATATTTTTCTAGGGGAAGTGTCAGGTAGAGTTGTATTAATTAGAACACTGCTTTATAAGCAGAATGGAAGAATACTAAAAATATCTTAATTCTTACAATCCCCAAAGAGTGAGAATTCCCAGTATTCCCTCCACATGCTGCATGGGTCAGGATGAGGTATGTCACGCCGATATCTCACAGTATTTCAGGATACCATCAAGATGGAAAGTACTTTAGGTATCTTGGTTGAAGACATTTGAAAGTTAAGCAGATCTGACCGCAGAAGAAGACAACATATAGGGTTCAATCAGAGGCTAAAATGGTTACAAGCCACCAAGATAATGAGAGACAACTTTACTTCTCTGGAGAAATAACTTTCCTTCCAGAAGTTACACTGAGCAGGAGACAGAGTTTTCCCAGAATAATTTCAATACTATAGACAGATTTCCCTAGGAAATCTCTCTCTCTTTTGCCCTACCACGTTTTGCTGCCATGCTCCATTCTTTGAATTAATCAGGGCAGGTCTAACACAGGGTTACAGTGAAATGTATCCTTAAAAAATTTAATACCACCATCCTCTCTAAAAACCTACCAAAATAAGGATGTTATTTAGTTATTATTATGGCCTGGAGTGTGAATGAAAGAACAAATATCATGGAGCAGATGTTAGTCAGCTTCCAAAAGTATGTAGTATAAGAATCCATATAGAATAAAACAGACCTCTTTAGATGCAGTGCATTATCTCAGCAGCAGAACAGTCTCTTCTACAGTCTTTTCTATAGGGATTATTACAATATGGCAACAGCTCTTATGGAAAAGAAATTTTGTGGACGCACTCCACGCAGCATAGTTCAATTCAGCTGACATTCTGGAAATCGCTCTAAGCTCTGAAGATACCTACTTACATCCTCTTCAGCATTCAGAAATCAAATTTTATCCAGGCACTACACAGCTGTGTTACAGTACAGAGCTACTCATATTCTGCTGAAGGGACTGCAGTCACACGCTGGTTTAGCTGGAACACGCCAGATAAAAGGGAAGGAATGCTAGTCTGCTGGGAAAAATGTCTTCTCATCTTTTCCATATTTTTCCCTGCACGTTAGTGTGACACAAAAAGGAAAGGTTAAAATGTTTGTTATTCAAGGAGTTCTACAAGTCAAATCAGAATTGTGTTTGCTTTTACTCTTCGTTCATTTCTGGCTGTGCAAGGCACTGTGGGACTTGGCAGGTCTTAATATATGGTTCTACTGGGAATTGGAAATGTTCGGAGTGAAATGTTGACAAAATATTTCCCCATTGTTTTAAGCTTTTTTTTTAACGTACTATGTTGACTGTTCACCTTGTACTAGAAACTAAATCCTTTTAGCAGAGATAGCAGGCATCACCCATTTTCTCCTAAGATTTCCTTTTTCTCTTTTTTTTCTTTTTTTTTTTTACCCCCTCCCCTCCAAAAAAAAATACGAGATGCACCTCTTCCAGGAGTCAGCAGGAGACAGTGTCAGACACTCCAGTGGGAAATACATGTGAATCAAATCATCTATTTATTATAACGCATTACATTCTGACTGTTCTTTTTAATTTTGGGGGATGAATCAGCAATAAGCCAGGAGAAAATTTAAACTCACCATAGCAGGGAGATCATTTGTTAATCTTTGCAGAAAGGTCAGACCCTGAGATATTTGCTGTCCTCATGTGAGAAATCAGGAGAAATCAGCAATGCCCAGTGCAGTTCACAGCTCTTTCAAATATATCACAGACATCCTATAAGCGTGGTCGGGAGTCAGGGTATTGGTTCAGGAGAGACTAGAAGGGTATGGGCTTCTTTTATAGCTTTGCACTGGATGTTACTTTTTCACTGGTGAGCCAAATCTATACATCAAGTTTCAAACTTTTGGAATGACCAGTTCTAAATCTGAACATAGTAGCTCAGCCACACATCTACTGTCACAAAATTGGCATAGGTTCACTGAGAACACAGCCTGTGTTCAGCTGAAGTATTGGTAAACTTGCCAAAATTATGTGAGTCTTATCTGGACCGATACTCAGCCAGCAAGCCCCCACCCAGCGCTCAGTAATCTTTGTTCACACAATGTCACATATTCCATTGCATCAGCATGTGTTGCAAATATAGAACCAAGGATGATGAGTGTACTGAAGCTAGTACAGTCATGTATCTCATAGTCAGCTTGAGATTTTCACAAAAAGGGAAAAGAATTATTGCATATGTAAATATTTTGGGAAAAAAATCTGTTTGACAGGATTGAAAATGTAACAACTCTTTATTATTTTAAAAATATTTCCTCTTGACTTCTGTAATGTTGTTTCTTTCCTTCTTCTACTTCCTTTTCTTTTCACTTCTGTAAGAAGTAAAAATGAATGACTACACTATTCCTTTTCCCTTTCGTATATATGTAAATGGTTTTGCAAATGTTACAGTGTCATTACTGTGATACTACTATAGAGCNTGGTAATGTTTCCTATATAGGAGATGCCAATTCGGGTTGGGGGGGGGGGAGGGAACCCAAAAATCTTAGACTTCACTCACTTATTTATATTCAGTGCAGAAAAAGGAAACAGAAAGATTACGAAGGAGCAGAGAAAATAAAAATGAAATAATCCAAAATTTATATTTTTAATATTTTGAGAAAAAAAGGCAAAATTTTCAACTTCAGTAAGCTATCAATGTATTTTTCGCTTTTGAATGTTTTTCATAGGAACAATATTTTCTTCCCCATGAAAAACTTGAGTGTTTTTTTTTGTTTTCAGTGGGAAAATTTCAGGAACCTGAAGTTTAAGAATAATATTGCTTATAAAGGAAGCCATAGAACTGAAGACCCCACAATCATATCCTTTTCCCACATGAATACAGTTAACATGGATATTAAACCTGCAAAATATTCTTCTTTTGTCAAAATGTGGAGATAGTATGAAAAAAAGAGCACAAAAATGTGAAGTATTGATAAACAGACATATACGTTTCTCAGCTGATATTAACCACATCATTTTTTTCTTACCATCTATTAGTATATCAGTTATTCTTACTTTAATAAGTCTTTTTTCCATACGCCCAACGTGGAGCTTGAAGGGTATGAGATAACAACAAATTTGACTGCAATCTGCTAGACTGAATTTATAGCTGTTACTGCCGTTTAGCTATTAATTGGCAGGCTCCTGTGCTTGCCACGGGGCTTGCTTGCCTTACTGTATATTAGAGTCTAGTGCTCTTTAGTGGCTGCTCTTTGCTTTTGCTGCTTGCTCTACTGCTGTACTGCTTATCACCTTAGTCTGCTGTGCCTGGAAAAATTTTGATAACAGCAATGGCGATGTGCCTGGGCTGGCAGATGGCCAGGGCATCGCTGCTGTTTCTGTGTTGCTGTACTGGCCAAGCTGGAACCCCAGTGTGAACTCGAGTCAAAGGGACTGTGACCTGTGGATGAGTCCATGTGGGAGCAGGACACCCCAAAGCGTTTGTGGCCGTGAAGAAGTCCACACCAGACCAGGTACATCTCAAAGCGTCTGTGGCCGTGGTTATGTCTGTGCCACAGCAGGGGTGCCTCTGAAGGGATTGTGGCCCAAGGATAAGTCCACGCTGGAGAAGGTACACCTTGAAACATCAGCGGCTGTGCATGAGGTCATGCCGGAGCACCTCAAAGTGTGTGGCCATGGATAAGCCCATGACAGAGCAGGTACACCCCTGGAGGGACTGCAGCCATGGGTAAGGCCATGTTGGACCAGGTTTACTTCTGAAGGGGCTGTGGCTGTGGGTAAGGCCATGCTGGAGCAGGTATATCTCTGAAGGCATTGTGGCCCACGGAGAACGCCATGCTGGAACAAGTGCACCTCAAAGTGACTGTGGCTGTGGATAAGTCTGTGTTGCAGCAGGTATACCCCTGGAGAGACTGTGGCTCATAGATAAGGCTCCACTTGGAGCAGGTACACCCCCAACAGACCGCAGTCTGTGGACAAGTCCAAGCTGGAGCAGGGGCAAGGGGAGGAGTTCATTGCAATATTAAACCCTACAACCTGGCCCAAAGGGACCAGGGGTGGATATTGTCACGGATATACCTTTAAATTGTTGTAACCCATGATTTGAGCTGCATGTTATAGGAATTGCTATAGCAGGAACCACCTGAACCAATGGAGGAGAAGCCTTACAAGAAGCAGTGCAAGTGCAGCAGTGACCTGACCTGAGCTGGCTTTGGTGCCCATGCAACACACCACCTCTCCTGTCCTGAGTGACCACCATAACAGATGGAGCTCAAAGTCATGGACTAAATGAACTCAGCGGACATTTTGTGGATGTTTTACAGACATTTTACAGGGGTGGTCCATAGACTAAGGGAATGATATCTGTGTATTATATCAATGGGTGGGAAGGGTGGCGGTGGGTAATGAGAATGTATTGGATAGTGTGGGACCTGAGCATGACGTAAATGGTATGGAATAAGGGGTGGAAAATGTGCTGTTTCTGGCTGGGATAGAGTTAATTTTCTTCATAGTAGCTAGTATGGGGCTATGTTTTGGATTTGTGCTGAAAACAGTGTTGATAATGTGGAGATGTTTTAGTTGTTGCTGAGCAGTGCTTGCACAGAGTCAAGGCCTTTTTCAGCTTCCAATGCTCTGCCCGGTGCACAAGAAGCTGGGAGGGGACACAGCCGGGACAGCTGACCCCAACTGACCAAAGGGATATCCCACACCATGTGGTGTCATGCTCAGCATATACAGCTGGGGGAAGAAGAAGGAAGGGGGGGAAGTTCGGAGTGATGGCATTTGTCCTCCCAAGTAACCGTTACATGTGATGGAGCCCTGCTTTCCTGGAGATGGCTGAACACCTGCCTGCCGATGGGAAGTCGTGAATGAATTCCTTGGTTTGCTTTGCTTGTGCATGTGGCTTTTGCTTTACCTATTAAACTGTCTTTATCTCAACCCACGAGTTTTCTCACATTTACTCTTCTGATTCTCTCCCCCATCCCTCCGGGGGCGAGTGAGCGAGCAGCTGTGTGGTGCTTGGTTGCTGACGGGGGCTAAACCACAACACATGGAAAATACAGATGATAGTTCACCACACAAACATCCAGGATGATATCTAGAACACTAAGTTCAGTTACGTAACCCTTCTGAAACAGCTATGCTAGAGTTATTTTAATTTCTGAAAAATCATGAGGAGAGCTATGTAGTTCTGATTTTTTTTTTTAGTGAAGCAAGAGGATAAACAGCAGAATTCATCAATAAATGGAATCTGCAGTAAATACAGATGATTACAGGCACCATGACTACTAGAAGCTTATCTTTCATATAATATGATACCTAAATCACTGTGGAAGCACGCGGTGCTTCCACAGTGTTTTAAATATTATATTATACGAAAGGTAATGGGTATATAATAGGAATAATATTAAGGAACTGCTAGACCATATACTTAAGTTGCTCTGAGTTAAATGCTTGTCTGTTTTTATGAGGATATGCTTTCAATTGTGCTTGAAAAGACTCAAGTAACTTGTTAACTTTTTCCAGTAGCAAATAGTGCTATTGCCCAAACACTGAATTTCAAGTGTGCTTGCATACTGCTCTGGATTAACTTACTTAACATTAACTTTGGACAGTGCTTATTTGTGGCTGGTATGCTACAGGGCAGGGCTGCCTTTCAGACAGACCTCAGTAAGCTAAAGAAATGGGCCAACATGAACCTCATGAAGCTCAAGGGCAAATGCACACTCCTGCACCTGGAACAGAGAAACTCCATGAAACATTACTGGCTGGGAGCTGACTAGAGAGAAAGTGACTTTGCAGAAAAGGACCTGAATGGTGGACAGTAAGTTGAGTATGAACAGCAACATGCCCTTAGGCAAGGCCAGCCACATTCTGGGCTGCCTTAAGAATACAGCATTCAAGTCAAAGGAATCCCTCCACTGAGCTCTCTTGAGAAACTGAGAAATTTCTCATCCAGAGAAATGTTTCTACGTTTTGGACCACTACTGAAAAAAAAGAGATTGTCATGAGCAAATGAAGAAGATTAGAAGGCTGAAGCACATGGGGAAGATGGTGCTAAGTTTGCTCAGCGTGGCTAAGGATCTAACTGTAGTCTTCCATTAAGAAAAAGGGGAGCTGACAGAGCCAAACTGTCCTGAGAAACGAGGCTCAGGCAAAGGAAATTCCAACCAGAGAAATGGAAAAAATTCTTCACACTGAGTGTTTAAGCACTGGAACAGGCTACCTGAGAGGCTGTGAAATTTTTGTCTTTGGATACTTCATAATTTAGCAATGCCGAGCCCTGAGAAACTTTAACTTTGAACTTATCTCTGCTTTGAGCTGAGGTCGGACTAGAGACCTCTGGAGGTCCCTTCCAACCTAAATTTTTCTACTGTTTTATTAGAAAAGTCTCAACTAGTTTTACCTTAACTTTAATTTATGAAGCTGGTCTCTGAGTTCCTAAGACCTCAAGGAGTTTGACATGACACTCTGCAATGCCTCTTTCTTAAGGAACCTCTATATTTTAATATAAAACCATTTCAGTAAAAAGACCACTTACCTGTGTGTCTGGAGAAGGGAGGATTAGGAAAAGATGAGCCATCCTTGCTGGTGAATGATATATCTCAGGTATCACCTGACCTTCATGTCAGTGTATTCTGTTTTGACTCCTCCAGCATAGATATCTGAAGTATAAACGGAGCTCCATCCCATAACATCTCAACCTTTTCTGTCAATAAACTCAATGTATCCCACTTTATAATTGTGCACATTCACAAACAGAACTACTGCTCATCCACAATAGAACACAAGAGATCGACCTGCGAACTTGATCTGCAAACACGAATTTTAATGTATTCTCCTGCTGAGAGGATAGACAGTCCAGAGGGGGTTTTCTGATTAAGTCACCTTACCTTATATACATAAGATAACTGAACAGAGGGTAGTAGCATGGTAAGATCTAAATACTCATCTCTCCATCAGATCTTGTGGCCAAATTCTTAAAAGTAGTGTGCCCAAAGGAGTGTGTCTGGATTCCCCAGTAGGAAACTAAGGAAGTCCGAGCTCTGACTACCCTTGAGTCGACAAGACTGAGTATGCCACATACGTGCACCGGCAGAACGGATGGCAGTAGTGCTACAGGGAAAACCAGAGAACCTGAAGAATCTGCTGCCAGGAATGCTGGAAGATCTGTTTGCACCATGGAGACAGAATGATGAATAACAGAAGTAATTCAGTCTCCTACTGTGATTTCTATAAACATTTACAGTGGTACAAAGCTGGCTGGTAACACCAGTTTGATGATTGTCACATTAACTTGGTCTATGTCAGATATATCAGTGCCATACTACAGTTGGCATTGAGATTGATACATTTTCCCTTTGGCTTGAGAGGTATGGATATGATTCTTAGGAGGAGCTAGATACTTATCTGGACAATTTTTTGTGGGCTTCACGTCACACTCAAGCTTCAACAGTTTCAGTTTTGTGACTGAGTCATAATATCTTGGAAGAGGAGCAGAGTGGCAAGAAGAGATAGCTTGAGAAGCCCTCCATGGCCAATCTACTACCCAGAGATTCTCCAGCTGTTACACTTAACTGCTAGGCTAGATGGCCAGTTCTGAGGTCAACCTTAGCAGCCTCTTCCAGGTCCATCTTACGTTCTTGCAAGTCTGAGAGATGAAAAGCTCACAGAAGGATTAACATCCATCTGGTATATCACTTAGAGCAGTCGAGCAATATGGGTATGCCTACACTATACAAGGCAGATGACAATCCAAACTGTAAACATCACATAGTGAAACACAGCCCTATGTGGACATAGTACCTCAGATCCACAAACATTTCAGCCCCATGACTGTGGCTGGGTGCCAGAGGTAGTAAACGTCGACTCTTAACAGGTTTCAAAAGCTCTGGCTTTGTGCCATGTTAATGCAGCTTGCCATGGATCCAAGCTAATACCAGTGCTGACTGCGGGCACATAAGGAGTCTCTGTACCTGCTTCGTTATGTCTCTGGAATATCTGTCCTTCAGCAGATATCTCTGCACATCAGTAGTTACAGAAGTCTAGATGGGCTTGTCAATGTCCAGGGTGTAAGGGAAACTTTTTTTCCCAGTAAAATGTTGCCCATGTGCAACAGAGTAATTCGGAGCTATTTTGTTTCTTCTCATGCATTGGAAGCAATTCAGTAGCCAACTGGAAGAGCTAAAGGGTTTCCTTTGATTGTAACAGGCATTGTACTGAAGATCTTTCAGGCTTCCTTTATTTAGGAGTATACTGAAGGAAATGTATCGAAAGTTCCTAAATTTAGAGATTTCTATTCTTACTAAAACTTCCTCCTTTTTCATCAATGTCATTCCTCCAAATTTTATCAGGGGAAAGGGAAAACATTAGTCATAGTGAAATGTGCAAAAGATGAACAGACTCCAGTCTGAACAGTTTGTAAATGCAAAGACCTAGAAAGAAAATAAGAGAGAAAAACTTAGAAGGTGTGAATTTCCTGAGATATCCCTCTTTCTTTGACTGGGAAGAGTATAGTAGTTTCAGAAGAAACTCGAAATAAAAACCCAAGTTAATGAAAGACTCTATTAACAGAAGAATCCATATTATTTGCCAAACAAAAATCCCAAACCAGTACACCTTTGATAAGCTCCAAAATAAAAATTTGGAATTGGAATCCAGAATCACAAATCCATGACTCCTGAACATATCATTTGAAAAAGCCTTTCAGAAAGTCTCTTATAACTCTTACTAGCTACAGAATGCCTTTAGTGTACACTCTATATTATCAGCACCACCTACAGTGCATCACTAGAAACAACTCCAAAAATATAAAGTTAATATTATTTACAAAATGTGATTGTATTTCAAAGGAACATTTTCCAGACCTACTGTCTTTCAAAGACTTCCATATAAAATATACGTGGCTGATACAATAGAAGAGAGGCAGGGAGAGGCAATATTCTTATTATTACACCTAGAAGAGGTGGAGAAATGATACCACAAGACATTGTAGATTCAACTGAACCCTGTAAGACAGTGTCTATTGCTTCCGGCTTGATCATCATCAGCAAGTTCCTCAGTTAGAATACAGTTAGTGATAATGATGATGATGATGATGAAGATGTCTGAAGCAGAACAGAATCCCATTCATTCTCCTAAATCTGCTTTGATTCTCCAGAGAAATAGAAACAGATTGTTGTTTTTTCAGTAAACTATTTAGTTAAGGTTTTGAACACAGAAGTGAGCAAATCAAATGGATAAGATGGTGTAGATATTGTATGTTTATGAAGTAATTGTTTGTATCTTTATTTCTTTATTCTGTTTACAGCCTGCTTGTATCAGACACCTACTTATTTAAAGCCAATTCCTGTATGCAGTCTTAATAGTGACAGAGGACGGTAGGAAACATGCTATGGGATGCACACTTGATTTTCCATTGCTTTCCATCTAGGAAAGATGATGTAAAGCTTTCTATTTTGATTTATTTAGACTCGTTTTCTTCTGGTATAACTGAATAGCATGTAGTTTACCATTACGCTATTCCAGTTTGATACTGTAAAAATTAAATGCAAAATTAGTAGAGCTATAGTAGTGTATGCCTGGAACAACTCAGTAGTGAAATGGGCCTTTAATCTGGAGATTATGTTCTTCTCCATGATTTGTGACTGTATCAGTTAATTTGTAAATTCAGTTAGTGTTCAGAAATGTTCAGACTTACTTTTCAAGCCCACTGAAATCCATAGGAGCACTGTACTTGCCTACGGTTCTGATGAACAGACACCTGGCACTGATATCACACTTCTGAAGCTGCTTCTTTTCATTTTCTAAACAAACCAGTTGTTACTATGGCTGCACAAAGATCTTATTACAGTCTGTTTTAAAGAATAAACAAGGTAAGCACACAGGCTTAACAAAACAGCATTTTCTTGCATTGTAAATGTGTATGCAAAAATTCAGCTGTTAACAAGTACTGATTATTCATGTCTGTCAAAGCATTGCAAGGAGTCTGAAAACAGGGCTTCCTGCTCCACTGACTGAGAAGCATATACTGAAAAAAGCACAACTTCAGGTCTTTACTGCAGTACGTGGTCTTAATTTTATGTCTGAGAAGACACTCACATTGCATGGGATGAGCACAGCAAAGGACATGTCTTTTCTCAAAAGACAGCTCTCTCCTGCTCTAATGGCACAGAACTCGTTAGTACCACTGATGATCTTTATTCTTCTCACTCCCACCTTCCCCATCCAGTACCAGCTGCCTTCCTGTTACATCTGGGGTCCACCAACTTCTGCTGTGGGAAGGTTGCTTTTCTATAGGACAGGATGAGTTAAATGCTTTGCCTCTGGCCCTCTTCCTCATTTATCTTCTGACCTAAAAATACACCTAACATCACTCAAACTGACCTGTATGCATCTATTTCCCTTCAACATTATTTCCAGGCTAAACCTTATAAGCTTACATACTGTAAAGTCAGTGTTATTGACTATTACTAGTCAATAATTTTAAAATTGTAACATCATTTTAATGTTTGTATGGTTTATATAATTGAAATACTTTAGAAAGTGAATAAGCATAATTATTACAATTAATTATAGCATTGCACACTAATAAGATTTATTTTATTGAAGTTCCTAATCTGAAGAGAAGGGACCAAAACGGAAGTATTTTGGATCTTTTAGTCCTGATAGTAATTCTACTCTTACCTACTACCACAATATTACAGTAGAGTATATTTTCTCAGTATACTGCTGACACCACATGCCAAGTAATATTTCCACCGTATTGCATAAAATACTTCTATATTACTAGTGCACTATGAAGAAACTAAGATGAAATTATGACATCAGTAGGAAGAATCTGACCTGTGTCCTTTCTTACAGAAAAGAGTTGTGGTGCTTTCAGCCAAAACTGATAACTGTTAATAACATCTTAGAAAAATGGAAAAGACTGTGACATTCGTCAAGGAATGGCTGCGCAAAAGTATCCCAAAGATGTTACAAATTGCGGTAAATTACCCATTACCATTACAAGAAAATAAATGCACTTGCCATAACATAAAAATGCAGCAAACATCCTGCATGTTGTTTAATAATTCCAAACAAAATATATCTTAACTATATAAATCCAAATTCTGTCATTTTTAAATAAAGAATACATATATTTAGAGCTATGACCACTGAGAAAGATGAAAAATAAATTATGCAAATGCTTCAAAGACATATAAACCTGGTTTTGCTTCAGGGCACCAACATTGATTCACAAGCTGAAAAATTTTTCCTTGAGCTGAGTTATTCCCAGTTTTATTGTTTCAAGATATTCTGCACATTTCTTTGAAGCATGTGAAGCTGGAACCTCTCTGAAGGACAGAGATCCATCTGGACCCTGGTTTTGCTCTTGAATGGTTCATTTTAATTCTATGACATCATAACAGTACATTTTTATGCCCCTATATAAATCCTTGACTGTAGCATCTCCAGATCATGTGACAGGTGAAAAGGGACTGTTTGATTTGAAGGCTGAACACAGAGGTTGAATGGGATTTTTTAATTTTCTTGAAGCACAGGCTGTTGTCCTTCTTCTGAATTAAAGCAGCTAGTCTGATAAGAAGCAAATCAGCTGGACAAACAGAGGATTTTTAACACCTCAAGATGGGCAGTGGAGCCAGTTCTGAGAGCAAGGAGTCAGCCAGGAGATCCAGAGAACTGGAAAAGAAACTCCAGGCGGATGCAGAGAGGGAAGCCAGGACAGTCAAACTACTACTGTTGGGTAAATAGAATCAAAATTGTTCATAATGCTTTTCGACTGAGGGGTCATTTTGCTTTGGAATTACATTTCAGTATAGTGAATTTCCCACCTCTCACTATTTTATTTGAAGACGACAATCCTGTAATACATGCACAAAATGTTTTCTAGTTGTGAACACTCATGAAGCAGCCAGTTAAGTCACAAGGAACAGGCTGGAAATGGCCATGTCACTGCATATATTACATTTTAAATTTTATAAATCCTTGACTTTGAAAAGATTTGAGAAATGAGTACCTACTGTTAGAATAAATGTTATGATGCTTACTTACACGACTATAGCACAGAATTCTCTTTTTTTTTACATGGATCTATATGCATTCATTTGCAGGATTAAGTGAGATAACTGGTTACATAGAAAATCCACAGGTGTTGCAAGGTATCGATATTGTTTATTTTCCAAACTGTTGCACTTCATTTTTTACAGAAGCAGAAAGTGACTTAGAAGGGCTTTTTCAATGCATAAAAATAATCTTGTGGAGATGGGAATGGAAAGTAATGACATGAAATGAATACAGATGAATATTCTCACAGACTACTACTTCTAATCCACACTATGATCAGTTTATTAACAGCCAGCAAGTGTAACGGCAAAAGAAAAATTTTTTTTTTTCCTGATAGAGCTTTATTCTTCTCTCTTTTTTCCCATGGTACTGAGTAGCCTACAAGAAATATCCAAGAGCACAATAACACTGCCACCATCTTAATATTTTTCTTCTAACTATATGATGCCTACTATGACAGCTTACATTGGTTTCACCAAATGAATAGAAAAACAGCCTTTCATTATTGAAATGTTTCTTTTTTTTCTCCATTGTAACCACAATGCTTACAAATGCTTTTAAACCGACATTTATTCAGACTTAGCTACATCCCTTCCATAAAGTAAATCGGCTTAACTCTGTTGTTTTGTATCTTAGGCAAAACGTTTATTTATACCTGCTGAGAATCTAACTACTATCATTAAATCTAACTACTATTATTAATAAAGACATAAGAGAAAAACACAACCATGCAGGTTTCTCAAATAATAATAGGAAAGTAGCAGTTTGATACACTTTATGTACCATAAGTATTCAGAGTGCGGTTTACAAAGCTTTTCAGTCCAGGGGAGAATATGAACATTTTCTGTGCCACATTAATACAAAATATTGCTCGAGTTACTCTCACAAAAAGGAATTGGCATATTGAGTTAGAACCAGGGCCCATCTACTCCAGCATCCAGTCTCTGACCTTATCCAACACTGATACATGAGGAAGATGTAAAAAATCCTTTAAGAGGAGTTTATAAGATAAAGAGGAATTTATAAGATAAGCAGTTTCATGATATATTTTGATCTTCAAGCCTTCATGTCTTGGCAGTAGTACTGGAGGCTGTCTTACACCAGGACACAAACTAAATTACCGCTCCCAGAACACATGTATGTATTTAGTATTAAGAACTTCAGTTTTTAATGTTTCTCAACATATATAATCAGTCTTTTCCTGACACTATTAATATCACATTCTCAAGATAACTTCAGTAAAATACTTTGAGATTAATTGCAAGCTATGTGAAAAAGACTTCTAGTTCATTCATTTCAAATCTGAACATATTTCAATTTCATCAACTATACAAGCACTCTTTTCATGAGACAAGATGATCATCAGAATCTGAAATACTTTTGCTGAAGTCTTCTTTATAGTGCATATTTCAATAATATTTTCCTTTGTCAGTGGATGATGTTTTGGAAGATGTTTTCTCCTGGAAACTGTTATGACAAATGACAAGGAACCACGGACTTGGTAAAAAAACATGTTGGGGGGAAAAAAAAAAAAGATTACAGACTTAACAGCTTCAATTTTCTTCTTCCTAAAAAAGCAAGAGGTGAATAAAATGTGAGTCTGTTTTGAGCCTATTGCACAGCTAGAGCGAAAGTGTCTCTTGAACACCTGGAATCACAGCTGCTGAAGCAACCTGTGTAAGGGGCAGCATATAGCCCCTTCCATAGTCAACCAGTGAAGTGGCCAGGTAGGAGAGGATAAAATCTACTATGTTCAGATCTGGGCCTGTTATCTTTCCATACCTCTGAGGTGATCTCAGAAATTATTCTAATTTTACACTTCATAAATCAAGGGCAGCTCCATTTAGGCCAACCAGCCTAGTCCTACCCTAGTTCTAGGTTTCTGTTCATCCAGACCATATGTTGCCTCTATATTACAGACCAGATGTCACCATTGTTTCTTTTGCAGTAGGCAGATTGTTAGAAAATACTCAGGAAAAAAAATGGATATGTATATTATAAGTTTTTCAGTGTCATCATTATGCTCTTACCCTTAAAATGGTAAAAAAAAAAAAGTATTCTGACCATTTCCTGAGGGGATTATTTAATATCTAGTCTGGTCTCTCTGCATCCTCCAATAGGTCCCTTTACAAAAACGATATTATATCCAGAAACCAAAGACACCACATTTGTTTATGTTAAGTTCCATGATCTGGGCAAACACATTATCTGTGTTGAGGTGATAATTTACAGTTTATATGACATGCACATAAAAACTGCACATATAAACTGGGGGAGGTGGAAAATTTTGCCACATTCTGCCATTCTTCACAAGTTGTCCAGGAGTCAGGAGGGTTAAGTCCTCTGTGCCAGGTGTTCCTATGTTGCCAAGGCCATCCCCCCTGCCCCACCTTGTCCACAAACCTAGCCTCTACATATTTATACTTCCAAAAAATCAAATTGTTTTATGAGTCTGGAACAAACTCCAAGGTGAAAGTTTTATTTCCTTTGTATCAGGACCATATCTTGCCTACCACATCACACGCAGTTTATATACTTTGTAGGAGGCCAGATTGCAATTTATTTGTGTGCAAAGTACAGCACACATTTGAAATGTGGCCAAAACAGCTGATGCTCACAGTGATGTTTCACAGAAATAAGAACTTAGCTTCAGTTTAAATAATCACTAAACTTTGAACTTATTTCTTTTCAAAGTATTACTCCATGGCCTCATTGTCTAAGTTTTCAGTGGCAGGACAAAACTCATCCTTATTTGAACTGGTCATCCTCAGCTTACTTTACTGAGAAATACTCACTTTTAGGGCACGACTCACCCAATTTAATTTAAACATCTGTTTCAGGGTGACAAAAATTGAAGCTGTTGTTTGTTTTAGTTTTAGTAGCAAAAATTTTTCTCCACTGACTATAAGAGGGCTCTGACAAGCAGTCTGAATATAGAAGTTTATAGTATAGACATTTAAAACCATTTAAATGAATCAGTTACTGTAGTACTGAAGTCAGTTTTAAGTTCCTGTTATTAACACCTGCACTGGAAGGAAAGACTTTGAGCACAAAGATGGCCCAATAATCCTATTGACTGGAATACACTGATTTTCCTTTTTTGGGGGTGGGGCAGCATTTAAGGACCTTAATCCCTCAAGACGGTTAGATCTTTTCTCTAGTTTCTTTCTCCCATGGAGAAAGTTTCTTCAGTTTGGTAAAAGGATCAGAAAGATATAATTTCCACTCTAGTTCACAGTTTCCAGAGCTCTGAATGGCACAGACAAGGCTCGGGCAGAGGTGTGAAACCTTTTCTGACTTTAATTTGAAGATTTTCTTTTCCTGCTTTTTGCTGGTTTATGTCGCTGTCAGTGGCTTTTGTGACAGGTTTCAAACAAAATATTCAGGCAGTAGTTTTTTTAATTTCCTTACCTTTAGTTCTGGAAACTTTCCTAAACCTAACTTTTACTTCTGCATAAATAATAATTGTAAAAAAGATAATAGGTCTTGCTTTGAGACGCAAAAGCAGCTTAATATATAAAAAGAACCATCTTCAACAGCTCAGCAGATGCTAACCTTGAAAGGGGCTTGTACTGTCCCCAGTTTCCACAGCTATTCCAACAAATTCTGCTGAGAAAACCAGTAACGTTGGGTTATAGTGGAGGTCCTGGGTTCTGTTCTCCTTTGAATTTGAGAGATTCTCTCTGGCTTTCAAGTTGCCTCCAGTTTTTTCTCTATTTCTGCTCTGCCTCTATGCCTTGGTGGCCTGCAGGGAAGAGGTCAGGCAGTCCCAGAGCAGCGGGGCAGTTCATGTCAGGCTCGTGGGGGACGGCTCCTTTGCAGCTCAGTGCCTGCAGCCACCCCACACGGCACTTCTTGAGTCTCCTCTGCAGCCCCAGCACGCCCAGAAACATAATGGGCTTGGAAGGTGGGGGGTGCAGTTTGAAATATCCAAAACGAGAGGCAGGTTACAGTCTGCCAGACTGCTGTGTGTACAGCACCACGCTAAAGGTGGATGTGGCATGCCCCAGGGCATGGTGAAAGTGATCTCTGGGAAGAAGTATGGGAGCAAACTTCCATCGATCTTACTGGCAGTGGGGACATCTTTCAGCTTCCAGGATCAGGGCCAGAGTTTCAGGCATTGACCGAGATTTCTGTGCCTTTATCCATTTCAAGGAAACTTGGCATCCAAATAGAGGTAGAGAAGTCAGAGGTAAATTTGAAAAAGCAAAACCTTAAATATGTGAAATGCAAAACACAGTCTATGGCATATTATCCCTCTTCGCTATCAGGCTGAGCTATAAACCTTCACAGTGACAAAGAGTTTTTCAAAAGCCAATTAAACTTTCCAAGCTTCAGGACAGGACTAAGTTTGGCCTAAGTTCTTGTCTTTTATTCAGAAAATCTGGGCTCGATTATAATGGACCTTTTCACTGCCTCTTAAAGGGAAGCTGCCTTCAGATCCCCGTGCAGTCACGTAAGGGCTATCATGATGCACTCTTGCTGCTGTTTCTGTGAGTGGAAGGTTACTGTGGTGGGTGGAACTGCAGCCCTGTCCCTGCTCTCCCATCCCGGGGCCCTGGCCAGAGGAGTGGGCTGCACAGGAGGGGGAAGGAAGAAAGGAAGCAGGTGCAAAGTAAATTGTTTCTGACCCATTTCCTGGGGTGTAAATGCTGCTACAACTAACACAGTACTCCGGAGTGAAGCCAAAGTCTGAGAGTCATCTGTTGTTTAGATAAAGGCATTACTGGATCATAAATTAAAGATGAGCGGAGGTAGAAAAATGCACCCAAAAGATATAAATTATGCCTCCCACTTTATTTTAACTTTGCCTTTCAGATCTGGAAGAGAGGTTAATTTATCTATTATGCTTCCTGGCATCTTTCCATGAGGTGAATACATGAATTCTCAGCACAGCCTGCTCTCTTCCCTACAAAAAGCGTAGCAAAGCCACCTTGCTGACAGTGCTTTACCAAGTTCTTCAGAAAGGCATTGAAGGAATAAGAGATGATCTATGGCAAATTTGCATTTTTTTCCGAACTGTGGCAGATGGCAGCATCAGCCCATTTTGCATAGGCTCGTTTTCCTCTCACATTTTCTGCCGTTCTCATCACGGGCTTTAGAAAATGCTTTGCGTATGGTTTGCTGTCTGTTGTGATTCGTTTGAGTAAATTAATCCCTGTCATTTAAATGTTATTAGCTTTACAAAATCTGTTTGCAAAGTCTGTAATCAGTTTGTTCCATTCACTGAGAAGCCCTCAGTTAAAATAGCTACGCCCAAGATTTCCTCTTTTGTCAAAAGTATTTGACACCGTCCAGTGAGGTAAATGATAACCTGTAAAAAGAAAAGCAGTGATGAATCCTGTCCCATGGATTCTCAGTCAAAATTAAGTCCTCTCTTCAGGTGCTTTCAACATCTGGCTCTTGTTTGGCAGTTATTGCCAAGCTTCACCACTGATGATAGTCACTCGTGCTGATTTCCAGCGGAGAGGGTTTGCATTATGATTACTCACTTTGCATGAGATAAGAAGGGCAAATTAATTGTACATAATCTGACCAAGCCTATGCCCTAGTTCGGCAACTGGCTGGCAAGCAAACGCCTGCACGCCCCCGCCAGCTATGGGGACTTCCTGCAGAATCATTCCCAAGCTGGATCTGTTGCATTGCTCTGTGGGTTTCCCACTTCCTGCTACAGTACTTCATAGCAGACCACAGGGCAGAGGAACTTGCAAAACACCAGTGTCAAGACATTTGCTCATGTGCTGCCAGCGCATCATGAGCTAGACCACATGCAAGTCTCCACACTCTGTTTTTCCAGTTGCTCAAAGAGGCTGATTGAAGAGCATGGAACTAGATGGTTTGGCTTACAAAAGGTCATGATACACATTAAATGAGCAGCTACAAAGCATGTAATGAAGGGATACTGCCAGAAGCTGTAGCTTGTTCATGTCTTTCTGCCCATCTGTGCCCGGTTTTGAGCCCCTCAGTACAAGAAAGACATTGAGGTGCCGGAGTGTGTCCAGGGAAGGGCAACGAAGCTGGTGAAGGGTCTAGAAAACAAGTCTTATGAGGAGCGGCTGAGAGAACTGGGGTTGTTTAGTCTGCAGAAGAGGAGGCTGAGGGGAGACCTTCTCGCTCTCTACAACTACCTGAAGGGAGGTTGTAGGGAAGCAGGCCTTGGACTCTTCTCCCAAGTAACAAGCGACAGGACGAGAGGAAATGGCCTCAAGTTGCGTCAGGGGAGGTTTAGATTGGATATCAGGAAGAATTTCTTTACTGAAAGAGTGGTTAAGCATTGGAACAGGCTGCCCAGAGAGGTGGTGGAGTCGTCAACCCTGGAGGCGTTCAAAACAGGTGTAGACGTGGCACTCCAAGGCCTGGTTTAGGAGGCATGGTGGTGTTAGCTGACAGTTGGACTTGATGATCTTAGAGGTCTTTTCCAACCTTAATGATTCTAGGATTCTATGATTCTATGAAAATATGACCGATATTTTATTTCCTTCATAATTGGAGAGTCTTTATTTTTCTCTTAATTGACTGAATGTTCCTTTCTTTTCAAATGTCCCTTTCCTTTTCAGAAGTAATACTTTTACCAAGATTTCTTTCTTTTTAAGTCTGAATGGACATTAGGGAAGGTTATAGTTAGCATAACGGGGATCTAGAACATCTGTATGTCTCTTCATAGATACAAAATCCTGTGTTGTAGAGAGTTATTTTTAATACTTGCTACTTATTCATGTATCAATCACATCTTCTCAACATTCCCCTTCTGCAGGTGCTGGAGAGTCGGGAAAGAGCACTATTGTAAAGCAAATGAAGTAAGTATATGAATATTCATATCAGCTGTTGAATCTGGTATTTATAGTATAAGCTATCTAGCCAATGTCTTTTTACAATGTTTATGTTTATTTGAATAAAATGCAAAGAAACACCATTCAAATCAAGTTCTCATTCAATCACGTAAAGAAAAATACAAAGTGACTAAGATGCACAGCTGGATCGGTAATCAAATCTGTCTGATCAAATAATGCACTGGTCCAACTCCTCAGTGAAGACCAGGGAAGCTTCTTCATCGGCTTTGGTAGGAGTTACAGCACTGTAGTGAGAACATGAATGTATAAGACAACGAGCCACGGCAGATCCACCTAGCCTAGTATCCTGTCCCCTGCAGTAGCTAACGAAGGATGCTTCCAGAAGATCATCAAACCAGACAAGCAAACACACAGTAATACTCGCGCTGGATACCCTGATAGTATCTGACGATCTGTGATGCAGGCACCATCCTGAACCAGAGATGGTATCACTGTGTTTAATAGCTCTCAGTTAATTCGTGCCTACATTTCTCCTGAATCTTTTTTGAACCAATGTAAACTATTAACATCCACAATATTCTATGGCTAGTCATTCCACAGTTTAATTACATATGATGTGAATCACCTCCCTTTGTTCAAGTTTAATTTGATCCCTATTAATTTCATTTGATCTTACTGTATTGCAAGAGAAAATATTGAAGTATTTACATTGTATAACAGTGCAAAGTTTTGTTGGGGTTTTTTTCCCAAACTGTGCTTTGTAGATCATTCTTGGTCTCCACAGACTTATTCCAGCTCCTGCCAGAGGTCAGAAAGATTGTTCTCAGGTCTCCCACAGGCCAGGTGAGAACATATTTAGCTGCCAGCCTACACAGTGAGCAGCTGCTATCCATCATCTAGCATGGGTAGGGACAGTAATGAGAACTGCTTTTAGCAAGGAAAGTATCACCCCAAAAAGTTTTCATACAGTAATCAAGTTGGGAAAAAAACAAGCTCAAGTGCAGAAATCCCTGTTCAAACTTGGACTGAGTCTGAGATCTTGTGACTGCACCATAAATCTACTACAAGAATACTTGTAGATGTTTGCTCAAAGTGCACATGGTGCCACACAGATTGAAGTCAGTAGCTTTATTTCCCCTGGCTTCAGAGGAAGGTCAAATTTGTGTACGTGTCTGTGTCTCCATTTACAATTTACTATCACAATATTTTCAGGTATAGTAAAAAAGGCTAAAACCAAATTCATTCATGTTATTCTTTTAAGGGTAGCCAAAATACTAATCATGTATCTGGTTTAAATAGATAACCCACTTGAGTTCGAGAGATCATACTTACACAGGCAGCAAAAATCCTCCTTCACTGTGTAACCTGCTAAAATATTGCTGTTGTATCAGCCTTATTTTCATAGACAAGTGTCCAGGTCTGCTTCCTAGACCTGTCTAAATACAGAAAAAAATTACACAAGAATTGCAACTGTTTAGACATGACCCCACTTTGTAAGCACCAATCTCTTCCTGTGTAAAAATCAAGCAGACTGTTTTACGAAATCAGTAATACTATTCCAAATTTAAGTTCTCCTAACTATTTCATATCTTCACCGATGTATTTTAAAGAGTGAAGTAAAAAATGTTATGTCATAAGAGCAATTTTCTACTGTTGAAGCAGCTCACTTTGCAATAAGACAGATTCAGAACCATCCATCGAAGACTTTGCTAAACTTTTTGTTCCAGTTAAATGGTGGATAATTTTATTTCTGTTTTGAGTTCCAGTCAGGAGACCCTCCCTGTTCAGCAAACCATTGAAATGTATTGTGATGAAAGCTTCCCCAAGTAGAAGCAGACTAAAGACGTTCCTCTGAATTGAGCACTGATAAGGCTGATAACGCTTAACAGCACTGAAGAGAGGGCAAAAAACTGCAAAGCTGAGAGTTATCTTTAAAGGCCTGTGCATTTACGAGCTGTCAACCTGATCATAAATATGAATTATTTTACAAGAAAACTGTTCATGAAAATTATCATTTTTCATACAAAATGTCATCATTCTGTCACAACCAAGGACCTTTTTTTTTTAAAAGGGAAATTTTTCAGTAAAAAAACCCAATTTCAGTTATTAATTTTTTCAATGAAGCATAACATTTTCTAGAGAAGACTGATAGCTGCTTACAAAAGAAATAATTTCACTGAAAATACAATTTTCCACCAAATTCAGGGTAATTTTACTCCTATTAATATAATTTTCTTATTCATAAACCTCATTATTTCCAGATTGAATATTTCAACCAAAGTTAAATCCTTCCACTAAGCTTTGCACAATATTTTCTGATGCTCAAAATATAGATATGCTAGTAGGCCCTAAAAAGGCTGGGATGGTTATGAGGGATAACTAAAAAGGAAAAAAAAAGCTTCTCTGGAGCTCTGTGCTTCTGACTAGATCATTTCCAAAGTGTGATCTGACTTTTTTAAAATGAAGTTGAGTATTTCTGTGCTATGTCCTAAGTTAGCAGTACAAACCTACTACAAATAATTCAGCAAATGAAAAGGAGGAAGCAAAATATTTGGGAACTCATCATGCCTGTTGAGATTGAATCAACTCCACCTATGTGGTGAGAAGCCCTCCTTTAGTGAAAAAAAACCCAAGAGACTAACTTTTTTCCTCCAATAGAAACATAATTTAGATATTATGACTGGTAGCCTAACACCTCATGCCTTCAGCATCCTGCATTTATTTTTTAAAGGTTGTTTATTTTTTAAAGGAGGATCAGGGAACAAAATTTTCCATTTGCTAAAATGGTCCTTCTGGCCATACAAGATATCAGTCTGTTTTACAATCCTTCCTTAAGAATGACAGATCTTTAATAAAAGCAGCAAAATTCACTACCGATTTAACAGGCTGGCTAATGTACCGTCTGCCAGAGGACATAAATATGTTATTAAAAAAAAAACAAACAAACAAACCAAAAAAACCCTAGTAAAAACCATGAAAAGTCTCAAGAAAAACAAGTTTTATTTCTGCAATTACAGAATCTAGTTTTATTTCAGAATCTTATATTTTCTTCCTCCCTTTGTTCTTCAAAGGGAAAGCATGAAAACAACATGTAAAATAGCCATTTGTGGACTGTGCTAGGGCCTTTCCTTCTCTCTCATCCAGATTTTTGCAGCCACAGGCAAAACATCCATCTTCTCCAGAAATCCTGTTATGTAAGAGTGAGAAGAATATGCTTAAGTAACAGTGCAAGGTTCAACATTGATGGCAGCTGAAATTATTTCCTGTTAAAGGTGATCTGACCCATGAAGGGAGGCCACCGACACCACTGGGGAGCTCTGGGCTCCACGGCACTTCACACCCAGGACATTGTTCAGGCCATCCCCAAGCAGCAATCCAGACTACCCAGTGCACTATCACGGAGCTACATGAGACTCCACCAAGTGAATAAGCCTCCCCCTTGAACAATCCTTGTTATTTCATTCAAATCACTGTGTTGACACAGGGATACAAGGATTTTTCAGAGGATGGCAAAAAAAGGTTCACTAGTATACCAGACTGCATAACAGAACTCCCCTCCTTCTTTTTCCCAGGTTCAATAGGATTCCTTTGAATCTTGCAGATTCGCTTGAATTCATGCTGAAAACAGCATTCAAAAAACCAACGCTTCAAGCCAGATTTTATAGATTTGCCTGGTCTGGAAGCGATTGGGGAAACATTTAGAGAACCCTTTTTTCCTACAGATGCTATTCCTACAGACAAAAGAATGCAACTTCTGAATTTTCTGACATCCGTAAGTCAGAGAGATGTTAAGACACATTCAGTTGTGATCCAGGTTTTGTGTGTGTGTGTGTAAGTGAATTATTTGCTGACAGGGCTGACTTCTCCCCTTGAAGGGAAAGTCTTCCCAAGACACCCACCTACACTCATTCTGGGCTAACCTGTCAGATCCTTTCACATCATCCCGTTCTGCTTGTATAGCTCTGTTCGGACTGTATCTCTGGCAAGAGATGGGGAAAGAAGAAACAAACCCCAAAACCCAGAAGTTATTTATTTAATAACCTGGCCTTCATCTCTGAACAACTGAGGTGAGGAAGAATAGAGCCTTGGTTCCAGCAGCAGCCAAAGCAGTTTGGTGTCTGTTCATTGAGAGTATGCTACACCAAAACAGGTGAAGTTTTCATCCTTTTTCACAACTCATGGAAAAAGATGTCTCTGAGTCATGAGATAATCTGCACACTGATCTTGGAGAACTTTAACCTCATGCCATTCTCCAGTCCAGGAGGATTATGAAATTATAATCCCTCTGTGAGATTAATTAAATTTGACTGCTAAGGTTCTTTGTCCTGTGCAATACAGGCTAAATCCTCTGGAGTAATATGTACGTCGCCAAAGGCTGTAGATGATAAAAGTAACACCTTTCAATAACTAGAAATTGTAACTGATATACAAAGAAATATTACAGATTTTTTTTTTGTTTTCTTGAGGAAGCACCCCACAGTGTAGAAATATTTTTTTGCAATAATCTTTCTACTCTAGGTAAGATTCTGGATAAAAATGAGAATGATTAAACAAGCATTGTGACAGCCCATGACTAACATTGTAGATTCCAATAATAAAAGACTTGTGATCTAAGTAGAGCTATGCATCTTGCCCTATATCCACAGGAATGGGCCTGGGTCTTGTTCTGGATTCATACATTATCTTATATTGACCCACAAGGCAAAAAAACAGTACCTATTCACTCAGACTGGGAAGTCAAAACCTAGCCTCATAAATATAACCTCATATAGTTGCAGAAACTGCTGTTTACCTGTACCAGCAGAATAGGCAGATCAACCATTGAGAAATGCTTTTCCAAGGGCCAGGTGGATTCAGTTGTTTCTTACGATGATCACAAAAGCATCTGATCCAACTTTCATTGCTTTCTTTTTTTTTTTTTTAATGCATCCCATAAACCTTTTGTTTTCTATTTTTGCACCAGGATCATCCATAAAGACGGTTTCACCTACCAGGAACGCATGGAGTTCAGACCTGTCATTTACAGTAACGCAGTGCAGTCTATCCTGTCTATCGTGAAAGCAATGACTAAGTTAGGAATCAGCTATAAAAACCCAGCTAGAATTGTGAGTATGACACCCTTTCTCTTGAAATAGACATTAGAATACATTTTTTTGTAATATAATGGTAAAGACTAGTAGAACAAAGAGAGGGTTCAGTATTTGCTTTATAACAGTGGAAACTAAGTACCGCTTGAGTTATATGTGACAAGATCTTCTTACTTTATTTTCTCAAGACTGATGCCTGAGGTCTAACCTTTGCATAAACTGCCATTTTGTTTGTTACAAAACAAATGTTCAACTTGCAAAGACATATTAAAGGAAAAAAAAGAACCTTTTCTGAGCTGCTTGGTCACTTATTTATTGCTATTGGGAAATGTAATAAATATTTCCCTTTTATGAACAAACCTTGGGGCTCAGCCATGTAAGGAAGGGTCATCTAGACATGTTGGGAATATTTGTTTGGCATTTCTCCTGGAGCAGAGACCTCCCCGTTGTACGGATGCAGTACCGGCACATTGGCAATGCAGAGAAGTGGAGTCTGACCTTCCTCACATGGTTAGCAATCCTACGCACAAGCGCACAGAGGAAAAGCCACAGTAAGAAGACCTGCTATCTTCTGGCAATCACACTGAATTTTCAGGGACAGAAGTAAAGGAAAACCACATACTTTTCTTCTCAGTGCAATGATTTAGTTTATTGCCTGTAATTCAGACCTTTCTGAGAATTCTCAAAGGCCTGTGAGAATATCAGCTGGTTCCAGTTTTGGCAAATTCTGCCTATTCCCTAGAGGTTTATCTTAAAGGGAATTACATCTGCTTATCTGAAAGAGCTTTTCTTGTTCCAGAAGTCTACATTTCATTACAACGCCATGTGGTACTTTGACCTAAAAAATGATAAACAAATGCTTCAGTGGTCACTAAAGCTCATACAGTCATTTGACAAAATAGAAACTAAATGTTTTCTTCTTGTATTCTTTTGAGGGTCCATGAATGCAAGACATCCAAACAAATGTAACGGTGCCCAAAAGCAGCACACAGAAAATAGGCCCATGTGAATGTGCTGCAACTTGGCCCATCCTCAATTGTGATACAGACACGCGTACTGCATGAGGACCCATCTACCAATCTACACGGCCTAAGACAGCTGAACCTTGCAGCACCTAGCCACAGGTCCTGCCTCAGCCTCTAATATCCACTACGTGGTCCAGACTCTGTTTGCCATCTGTAACTGAGCTATGTTCTGCCTGTGCCCAGTACTTCAGCCTCTTTTCTGAGCCCTGCCAAACTTTCTGAGAGGTTTATACATGTTCACTCATCATCTATCATCTATGCCAGTTTCATAGGCATTATTTTCAAGGGATTTCACAGCCTGGGAAACTGGGAATTGAAAATTTTTGTTAAATAGCCCAGTTCATTTCTTAGCATTCTATATCACCAAATGCAGAAAATACAGCTTCTTTAAGTTTATCATTGATAGCACAGTAAGCCCACTCTTATCATCATTGGCAGAATAGGCCTCTAGGAATACAGTTGAATACACCTGTATAAAATATTTGCAGTGCCTGCCTTCTTTTCCCCAGAACCACGTAAGAGCAACCTGGATGTGAGTTTTAAAGAAAATAGAAATTTTGGTCACATTTATTTGAATCACCACTAAACATTGCCCTTTCTTCCAAAACCAAACTTAGCTTACATTTTCTGTAAAATCATAAGCCATTTATAAGCTTGATTTGTTTTGACATAAGCTTTGATTTCAGCTGGACTTTGTTCTTGCCGTGTTCTGGTCCAGACTTAGCTGCTTAAAGTCATCTAGTCCAAAGCCTGGACTTATCTTGGACCTGAAAGCAATGGGTTTATCCGTGTTCCAGGACTGCCTGCAAATACCTCTTAGTGGTCCTGAAAGTGCCTCAGCATGTAATTTTGAACAACATGTGTTCTGGGGAAAGAGGTATTTTTTTCTTCCTAAAGCACCATTGCAATCTATTTTTAATATGAAAATCATCTGAAGTCTGTCTAAATGCCAGAGAGAAACAAAACATTATATAAATCAGGGTTATGATAAACTCAGTCTGCTGCTATCTTCCTTTTTTATGTAAGCATCAAAATCCACAGTTGCCACTTTCTGCGTAATAATCAATGAACATTTACCGTACACCTGGAGGCCCTGAGCTCAAGGTCTCTTATTGTAGGCTATTCAACCAACAAATCCAACACTGAAGGAGGATAGCTATAATCATTAAATGATACGTGATATCTTGAAGGAGAGAATATCTTATCTTGAAGCTGAACAAGTGTGTGCCCTGGAGAGCAGCCCTGGAGACAAATGCGGGGCGCACACGAGAAAGCATGACTCAGTTCTGCTGATCCCAGCACGGAGCGAGAGGATGGGGCTGTAAATGGAGCCAGTGTTGTTTAGTGTAGAAGAGCAATTGTACGGCTGTCGTCCTTCCTCTTGAAGGACAATTCTCTAGTGAAGACAATTCTCTAGTGGTTATTTCACCCACTTTCTTTCTTTTTCTCCATGCTATCTCAATTTCTCCAATATTTTAGAAAACCTACAGTGTTTTACTTTTGATCAGTCTCTGACTTTTACAAAGTTTCCGTAAACTGCAATTTCTATTGAAACATATAGTACATTCCTAAAATGAATTTGTTACAAATTATTGTGAAGATGTTTTCTATTTTTGAATAAAACATACTCCCTGCCAAACAGTGTTTGTCAGAATCCATTTACAGTTTTGCAACTATTGACTGCAAGTCACTTTAGTTGTCTACCTATACGGCTAGGAAGGAATTATATCCTATAATTATCCACTGCTGTGACAGTGTATCAAATGACCCTCTGTTAATCATGCTCTTTATTTACAGTACATTCCAAAGCTGTTAATCACTGAAAAGAAATATTTTTAATGTAATAGATTACTTGAAAGTCTTTTTGGATTTACTGCAAAAGGAAGAAGTTACAGAATAATACATTTAAAATATTCGGAATTTTATTCAGTTACAGGTTTCTTCTTCCACAAATAAAAAACCATATGGGAAATGCATTCATTAGTTATATTCGCTTTGCCACATTTCTCACTGTGGCCTAAAGCTGGAAATTTTTTCTCCCAAATACATTCAAAAATATATTTAGCTATATATTTCTGCTTTGATGTAGTTATAATATGTTTAAGCTTTAAATATCCTTTTAAATTTAGTTTTTGATACCCAACTATTCTCTCTTACAATAAAAGCCTTCCTTCCAAGTTGGACCTTTTGTGAACACCTCTGGTAAGATAAAACTGAGCCCTCGTATGAACAAAACAAAACAATAAAAAGAGGAAAACTCTGTGTATCACAATTTAAATCTAACCTTGGCACTAACTAAAAGGAAGTGAGCTTGTAAAAGGATGCTTACATGCACAGGTGAGTACAGCTACCTGGAAAAATCAGTGAAAATGAGAAATTTTGCCTCTGCAACTCATCGTAAAGCAAGCATATCTTCAAGGAGGTGGAGGGGCACAGTGTGCTTGCGCAATATTTACTGAAATTTCTCTTTAGGAAGATGAAAGGAAGCTGTGTGCCATGGCAACTACTCTGGAGGATGGTGACATGTCTTCTGAATTGGTTGAACTCATCAAACAACTGTGGAGTGACGGCGGGACCCAGGCTTGCTTCGCAAGGGCAGCAGAGTACCAGCTCAATGACTCGGCAGCCTAGTAGGTGACACCAGCTGCAGGTGCTGAACAGCTGGCTATTACCATAGCGGACAGTGTAGGAAGGTTTGCAACAAGAACCCTTCCTCGTGCAGAACAGCCTATGAAAATTATTGCTCATTAACCTGAAAGAGTTTTTTTGCTAACATTTATAATATAATATAAATATAATACAATATATATAATATATTAGAAATAACTGAAGGAAACGTGAAAACAAGGAACAATTTGTTTCTGTGAGATTGTTTAAACTGTAAAAAAAAAAAAAGCCTATTCTCTCTCTAGGCAATTCTAAGATTCACAAAATGAGGGAAAAGGTGAATTGAAACAGCTTAGGTTTTACCTAGAGTTGTACTTTGAATGTATAAATTTCAAGCTGCTAAACATAAGTCTGTAGAAAACAATAAAAAGTTTCCTCTAAACTAACCTGGCTGCATGGACAGCTGTTCCCTGGGCCATTACCGTCTCAGCATCCAGCTGGTCTTGGCCAGTGGTGCTGCAGCCACCCTCCAACCTGACGGCCCCGGATCAGTTCCCTTTCTGCAGCCTGGAAGGTGGCAGTCACATAAGCGGGGACTGGGGCTGCTCAGCTCCATCTCCACGAAGGGTCATCATTCAGCTGGGGTACATCTCCTAGCTTAGATGCAGTCAGTAAGCTTAGACTTTTCAGGAGTCCCTGGTTTGGTTGCTTCTACAGCTGTTCTTGCAGGCTAGCGTGGTCCTGCTCTGCTGTTTTCTCCCTAAGCAAGGGAGGTGTCACCTGGGCTGGGATTTCCTAGAGTGTGTAAGTCTGACACTAGACCTGGGGCAGAGGGTTGTTCCAGCTGAGGTCCATCTTCCAATATCTGCAGCTGGAGGTTTCTCTGCTCCTGCAGCTCCTCCTACAGGCTGAGGGCACCTGCAGAGGGAAACCTCACAAGGTGTTGGGTGTCCCTTCTACTCAGCAGCGAAAGGCATGATCCGAGTCTGGGCCAGGAGCCAGGCAAACTGAAGGCAGCAATAGCTCACTAACTGTAGATAGTAGAAGGGATATACATGAAAATATTAAAAATTCTTTGTCTCTTTATATCTTCAAAACAAGAATGAAGATCTTTCTGCAAGATACCTAAACAAAAAAAAAAAAATTGCCTGTGTTGATTTGTGCCTGATTTGGCAGTATTTTATGGCAGCCTTGTCTTTCTATAGGAATAGTACAGAGCAATCTTTTGTTTCCTAACATATCCTTTCTGACAGGCCACACTGTAGTTCCCAGCACTAAAAGCCCATAACAAGTCAGTCATCATACTTCAAAGGAAAAACACTTCTTGAAATTAAAAAAAAAAAAAAATCAACAAAAAAGAACCCTAATGCAGAAAAAAAAAGAATATATTACCTGTTTGCCAGCTAACACTCTAGTGTGTGCACTACGCCTGGCAGATCAGGTTGTGTTGCCTAAAAAGAAGACAGGACAGTCTAAAGTAATTCCTTCTCAGCGTTATGGGCTGTGTCATGTTTTAACCTGCAATAGGTTTCAGTATCTAAGGGAGCTAGTACAGACTGTAAAGGAGCCAATATCATTATTTGTTGCTAGAGTTACATTAAAAACAACAGTGATATGTTTTTCATCTGCTTGAACTCTTCTGAAAATCCTGCTAATCCTCTGTCTTCATCGTTCAGTACCTGATGCTTCCGAAAATCTAGCCTTTGGCTCTAAGCCATTAAAGCTACTTAATTTTTGCCCTTGCTGCTGGGCTTCTAACGACCAGTTCAAAACCAGCTAGAGTCAATCAACCATCTAATGCTACATTTCAATTTCTTATAAAACCAAAACCCTGTTCCTCAGCTCCTGTGAATCGGCTCCTACACAGAGTATTGATTTATGCTGCGTAAACTCTGACTTTCTGAGGTTATCTTCTCTGAGCCTTTTCATTATTAATTCATGCTAGTAAGTTTGATCACTGTCTTTTCTCTGTGTGTTTTAATTGAAAAAAATGAGATCTTCTGAATAATAGAAAATCCCCTGTATGCCAAATTTGGCTGGAATTTCTCCCTTAGGCTCACCTGCAATTAATCTTGTTTTAAGATGGAGTGATGGGTAAGGCAGGGGCAAAATCAGGATTATAAATCATGACCTTAAATGTCACTGTACAGCTACCAGTAGTACATGGCGCTTCTTGCTTGCTCAGTCATTTGCCTCTCAGTGTAGAATTTGTGTCATCTAATTCAAGCCAAAGAAAGATCAGGCATTTAGACCAACCTACTAGTTTGTACTCCCTCTTTTGCCAGTGGAGAGCCAGCCTGCAGAGCATCCCCCGGGAGCTGCCTACAGCTCTAGGAAGACTCTGAAGAAGCCTATCTTGCTCCATTAACTAGATAATTAACTTGGTCTAATTTTTTATGCAATTACAATTGCCTGTGTTGAATTGATTTTAGATAGTTGTGACTAAGAACTATCAGATCTTTATAATGAATTTGATATACAAGTGTTTATTTTAGTGCTTACATGCTTTATAAATTGCAAAACATTTTTTGTTTCTGCCTTCCACAAAGGTGAGCTGAGATGAGTTTGCCTCAGGCCCTACTCAGAGAACCAGAGCTATATTGCATTTTTTTAATAAAACAGATTGTTTCCTGGACTCAGATAATGGGCAAACATTGAATTACTCAGATCAACTACAGCACTCCTTGCTGAGTGGATTCAGTCTATTCAACTTAAAATATGAAAAACCCATTTCCAAGCATTACCTCCAATCTCCATATGGAAGATTCTAGCTTTTTAAAAATTTATTTTATGTTACTTTTTTACTTACAGATATATTAAATATTGCAGACAAGGATGATGACCTGTGAGGTTTGTTTTGGTAGTTGTCTGGTTAAACGGAATAGCAGAACTTCATGCCGGGCAGACTTTGTGCTAGAGAAGAAAAAAAAAGGCATGAAGCCTAATAATAATGTTTTGTTTGTCACAGACAAGAGGCTACAAATGGAAAGGTGCCAACTGGGACGCCGAAAGCTTGAAAATGCTTCAACTATTTTATGCATTTTCTTGCTTTTGGCTTTGTTTTTTACTTGAATATTAGCACTTAAAAGGTAGGAAGCTACCCAGACATCACCTCTTATCTTCCTTTTGTCAATTCATAACCTCTTTACTCAGATTCCTAGACCAGCCAGTAGGATTCACAGGCTCTGTCCAGCCATTTCAAGAAAGCTGCGTGCCCCTGGAAGAGTCAGGAGAAGGGTTGGTGGTAGGACAAGAACAGGCTTCAAAGATCTGGTTTGGATTCTTGTTTCATGCAGATTTTATCCCTGTATGCCAGACGTAAAACCAGATAATCCACTCTTTTCCAGAGGGTTGTGAGAATACTAACCTAGGGGTTCCTCAGTTTCATTGAAGCTTCTGGGTTTGATTACAAAATATATATTTTTTTTAATTATCATGTACCTTCCTTTTGTAAACTCATAGGTCTGCAGGGAAAACAGCCCCTAAATGTGAATTCCTCCAAAATATCGCACCTTCCCTTTCACTTAGGAAGGAAGATACTGTTAGAACAGGTCTGATAGACTGCAGTAACTTCTAGTCAATCTGCTTCTGAAAGATGCTTGCGGTTCTTCCCTTGTGGTGGCAATTCCCACTTGCTGAAAGCAAATGGACAAACCTCCTTTCCTGACAAGGTGGTTTTTTAGCATCCCTGAGGAAAATAAGGATTTTCCTGAACTGAAGTTCTCAGAAAGATGTTTCTTATATAGAACTAGATTGCACTTCTATATACAAGAAAAAAAAAAAAAAAAAAAAAGAAAAAAAGAAAGGCTCTGGATTGTGGATCTAGGTTGTATAAAAACCAATAGTATTGTATTTAAATGTGTAATTTACATAAAATATTTAAAAGCGGCTCAATATGAAGTGATTATGTAATGTTCATGTCACCTTTTGAACTCACCAGTCACCATTCCTTTTTACTCTCCATAGTTACCTCAACGATTTGGATAGGTTAGCAATGCCGGACTATGTGCCTAGTGAGCAAGATGTTTTGCGCTCCCGAGTGAAAACAACTGGGATTATAGAGACTCAGTTTTCTTTCAAGGATTTGAACTTCAGGTACGAAAGCCATATTTGACAGTTTTCTGTGCTTTTTGCTTTCTTAAGTATTTTCCTTCAAAGGTATTGACCTATTATAATATTGGTAATCCCATTGTGATATCCTTGAATCCACTCTTATTTAATATTTTGAATTAGCCAAAAAAGCAAGATATTTTAGTACCGGTACTCCAGCTTTAAGCATATAATGGATTGTTAAGAGATCTCAGAATATCAGGTTCTAAAAGGACATTTTTACATATGTAAGTGTCTAAAAAGCATTATTTGTATCCTGCCATTTGAATAATTGTTTGTGACATTTATGAAATTTGCCTACCTAAATGTCCTTAACAGCATGCAAAACATTTGATGACTACTAATTTGCATGCACTCTCAACCTTTCACTCTCTTCTTTTGAGAACGGCAATAACTGCTCTTAACACTGGAATGCATTACAGTTGACAAAAAAATAATAATTTCTGTCCCATGGGAAATCTCAGTATTAGCATGCATGCCTTCATGCTCATTTAAGATGAAAAATGTTCAGACAAAAATCCTGAAAATAACGTCTCTGAGAAATTCGACTGAAAACAATTGACACTTTCAGATACTCAAGATTTTGTTACGCTTGGTGAACCAATTAAAAACATCAAATTCCACATGAAAATGTGTTTGAATTAATTATGATAGTTTCAGTGTTCTATAATGCTTTTCTCTATGGACTGAACTCCATTTAACTGTTAATTTAAAGGCTGGGGTGCCTACTGAGGAATGTAGTCTAGACAAGAAACTGTAGAGACAGACAGAAGTAAAAAGCACCAGGACTCTAACTTTTACATTTTTCATTGGGCTTCTTTTTTTTTCCTCACGTGGCAATTAAACATCCCCCAAACCATCTATGCTACCACACAGATGCTTTGACATAACGGAGATTACATATACAAAATAAGATTCTGAAGTAGATGCCCTACAAATAAATTTTTATCAGCTATTAATACACTGCTCACTTATGAAAATTCAGCACGTACTTACCCACAAATGCTATGGTGCAATGTCACAGACATCATCCTCTTTTTCTCTGATTAACATATTTCCAAACAGCTTTGTACATTGGAAATCTGAGCACCATCAGTTACAATCACAGTTTATGTAAGAAATAAAAACAAAATCAGGATGGAGAAAGAAATCACCAGCATGCAAACCCTCTTTGACATGAATGCTACCAGTTCTGATGTTAGAATATCAGAATTGGTGTCTTGGTCCAACTGAAAGGCAACACAACTGAGAATTAAGTTACCTGAGTGTCTGTAAACAAGAGGAAGGCTCCTAATGCCACCACAAACATGAAAAAACACTGTGCTTAGCCTCTCTGTTATGCATCACAGTAGTGTTATGTGAGTAAATTCATTGGTGGTTTTAGGCACTGAAGTAATACAAGGTAAAAACACTACAAAATAGTCTGTGGGTTTTGAGCTGCAGGGATAGGGATGAAGAGCAGCTATAAATCCATCTTAACCAGCCAGTTACTGCTACTTTGCATCGCCAGAGCAATGCAAAACAGCTGGGGGATCCTGATGAGACTGCACTTAGTTTGGTAAGTACCATAGAAACATCTATAAAGAGAGGAACACTTCCACATTCAGAGTGAGTTTTGGCTGATGTACTTAAATGAGGCTTGGGGTCACAAGCCGTACCTGGATAGAAAGAAAACATGAACAGATGCCTCATTCACTAAACACTTGTCCCTCTTCTGAAGTGAATGAGGCAGAAAACATTTTGTATCTGTGCAGTAAAAGTCTAAATCCCAGTACTGTTGCAGGGAACTGAATTACAGTTGCACAGACAACATCTCTTGTTATTTGCTATCTTCTTAGTGGTTCCTTTGCTGGTTTAGTGTAATTTAGCTTTCTTGTGCTCTTCAATTTATTTCACTAATGTTGACTTTGATTTCCAGAGCTCAGAACATACTTAAAAATTTTTAAAAGAAGGTCTGATCTTCATAGGTCCTCTCCTGCTGTCGTTTCCATTGATGTGCTAGAAGAGTTTGACTGAAATCAGGCAAGCTTTATTTTAGCGATCAGGTCTCACTATATGTACCATTAGGACAAATGAATATACAGCAAGTCCCATATCTGTAGCTAAGTTTTCCAAGAGCAGTGCTGGGAAAATATAGAGCTTTCAAGACTAACTTTGACTGTCTTGGTAAAAGAAAAAGATGATCTCAAAAATACGTTTTCTACCACTCACAGAGGGACTTCAGTTTTACACGTGCGTGTGTTAAGTTTTGGGCTGACATGAGAAGAGCTAAGCAATCTAAGGTTAGTACAACAAAAACTGCCCATAAGCATTGCCTCTGGCCTTGATCTTGTCCTATTTTAACTAACTTCTCAGGAATATTCATAGGACCATATGCTGAAAGCTTGCAGGAAGTGAATACAGATCCATATGATTATGTATGCTCACGAAACTTTACTGCAGACTAAATTTTGAAGCTTTTTTCCCCGCCATAACCCTGATTTCAGAGTTACGTACTGCAAATCAAGGAAGACACATAATGGCAGGTGACTTTGGGGCACTAATCACTGCCAAAAGTCAAGATGCTTTATTCATACTGAGCTCACTTCAGTAGGCATACTGAACTCAATGAAGATATACTTGGAAGAATGCCGTTACTGTCATCAAAATCTTGCTCCACAACAGTTTCCTGACTTCCTAATAATTCACATTTATAGACACCTAAGGATCAGACAAAGAGATGAAATGTACTAGAAAAAAAATTATTTTCTCTAATTACTCCTCAGCTGCAGAAACAGTTCATCACAAGCATTGGGAAGGGTTTCATTTCTTCTAAGCAGGATGAAAAATGATAAACAATAACCTTTGTTTCCATCAGCTGCATTGCTGATGGTGAAGAAAACAGAGGACCAATACACTGCAAAAAAAAGGTGTTTCAGTAACAAATTATTCTTGCTCTGTTTATTACTGACACGATTTTTTCACACTGAATCCCAGTATTTTCACTGCTATAAAAACTGAGTTGTGTTTAACTTTCAGATACTGCAGGAGATACTTCCCCATAGTAAGATCTAAGGCATTTTCTTGAAGGAAGGGATAACGCAACAGGGGATTAGGTTGTACGGTTTTAAGTTCAACAACAGGCAGCACAGGGAAGAATCATCATGCACACAAGGAAACAGAAAAAGTAAGGGTAGGATAAATCTGATTTTTTACATGTTTTTTCTCCTTTCTAATGCACTTGAAAAATGTTCAAGTTTGGCACCTTTCATGTCAGAAAAATACTGAAAAGAAAGCCCTATCCCTTATCACTGAAGAACTGCAAATGTAAGTGGGAATTTTGAAAGCTAGTGCTAAGCTTTGACGACAGCTCCATCTCAGGTGGACCCTAACTAGGGCCCTAACTAGGTAACAGCCAGGTATGCTCAGTTGGTTTTGGACCCCATATAAAGAGTCCCTAAAAAGTTCATATGACTCTACGCAAAGGTAGTAATTTCTGGCAAAGACTGAAGGAAATCAATGCAGAGGAGGACAGCCCTACATTTTCCTCTCTACAAATGAAGGGGTTCCTGCTCCCCAGGAATTGCTGCTTAAACAGCAACTAATGAGATGGGTAGGGCAGAGCCCCCCACACACAGATGCATGCTGCAGGTTATACAGCTGATGGTGCCAGGGCAATGAATAGATGACTAAATATAGATCTACACCAGCCAATTAAACACAACCAGTGGGTGAAACCATGACCGGCTTTCAATCATATGCCTTATTGATCAATGCCTCAGTTCACTACAAGCAAAACTATGAAGTAACAAATGACTGTGGATTTGAGGGTCTTTTGTCAATGTTTCACCTACGAACTCTGTCCTGAATAAATCCTTGCCTGCAGGGCTTAGTCCTGCATTGAGCTCTTATGCACAGCCCTACCTCCTCAACCCTGAGTGCCATCTGGAAGTACTGAATGTATTTCCTATATGCAGGTATTTAAGCCTTTACATTTCATTTTATGCCCACTACAATGGGCATACAATTTACAATTTACAATGTAAATAATACATAGTACTCCTTGACCTGTTGGGATAGAAACAGACCAATATTTGGGAAAGCTGGATATTTGATTGTCGTTCACCTCCAGCTGCACTCTGCACATTAACAGCATGACTACGTCCTTACTAGTTAGTGCTTTACATTGTACGTATGTTATTTTTTCTGCAAAGGATGTTTGATGTGGGTGGACAGCGATCAGAGAGAAAAAAGTGGATTCATTGCTTTGAGGGAGTTACTTGCATCATATTCTGTGCTGCACTCAGTGCCTATGACATGGTTCTGGTGGAAGATAAAGAAGTGGTGAGTCAGAAGAGACAAACAACCCTTTTTGCTGCTAAGTTTTAATGTACTCTCTGATGGCATATCAGAACTATTCCTGTTCCCTGATAACCATTTAAAGGCTATTATGCTGTATTGGTTCTTGCCAGTAAAGAACATTACAGTAAAAATGACATATGGGGACGAGGTTTGTCAGTCTCTCATGTTTACCTTTTGCATCTCACAGAACAGAATGCATGAAAGCCTTCAGCTGTTCAACAGCATCTGCAACCACAAGTGCTTTGCAGCCACTTCCATTGTGCTGTTTCTAAACAAAAAAGATCTCTTTCAAGAGAAAATAACAAAAGTTCATCTGAATATCTGCTTTCCTGAGTATAATGGTAAGTTTGGAGTTTTCAGAAGAAAATACATTCAGATAATTAGCGTAGGCCATGCATTAAAGACTGAGACTTTGGCTCATGTCACCTATATATAACCATTTAAATACTAAGCACCTTATCTAAGCATCTAGCCTTTCTCTCAAAAGCATGGTATGGGACAGACACGGCCAGAATCCAGTTCATCTCACCTACTCATGATGCTTACCCTAGGGTGGGGTCATCTCTCTCTGGGGATGCTTATTTCTCTCCATTGGCAGTAGAGGAAGCTGAGAGAACTATAAGTTTCAGATGCCTGAAGTGTGGTGTGATGAACCCAGACAATATTTCACTACAAGTCAGTGGCTTATCACTCACATGCACCATAACTGAATCCAAGTTTTTTGTCCCTACTTTGAAAACCCATTCCATAAAGGAAGTCTGCCTCTTTTTGTGTGTCACAGTAGTGTCTACTGGAAATAAAAACCAGCAGCTGTTCCCAGTTGATGCAAGAGAATATATGAAGTTATGTCAGAAAGTGCCAGAGAAAAACCAAAATCTGTTGGTATTTTAGTATTAACCCAATGTATTTGGGATAGGGAGTGTCCAGAATGAAGCATACTGAAAGCAATATCATTATTAGAACATGGGCTCTGTGCACTTCCTGAAAACCAGCTCCTTCACTCCCTTTCTCAGGACACATCAACGCAGCAACCCAAAATTGTTCAGTGCTTCACTGGGATAATCAAACATTATGTGATAGACTCAGTGGAGCTACGCCACTTTACACTGCCAGAGGCTTCAGACAGGATGGGAGCCAGCAAGGGCTCTCAGCAGCAGCCTGCCTCCAGGAGTCTCATCCTGCTCCAGACCTACAGCGAGTCCGCGGTACCAGTGTTCAGACCTGCTGTTGTTCTAAAGGAGTACTACCGAAAGGCAAAAAAGCTGCATAAAGAAATTATGACAATATATAAACATCTGAAAATTTCTCTTTTTCCTTCTTCATTTATCATTTATCTCTTCATTTTTGTACTTCCCACCACTTCCCTTTGAATTTATGCTCCTGCCTTTTTCCTTCTGTTTCTCTCACTTTCTGCTCTCTCTCTAAGGTCCTTAACTGTTTCACACTGACTTACACAGGAGCATTTCACTTCAGAAAAGAGGACTTTTGGTTAGGCATTGAAATTTAAATTTAGGTGGGCAGTTTAGATACAAAATTTTCATACCTAATGCATTAAGTTAATTCCCTTTAGAAAAAAAGAAAACAAAGAAAGAAAAAAAAAACAGAAAAAAAAGAATTCTTGTTTCTTAGCAGCTGTGAGGAAGCACCAGTTGAAATGTGTCTTCTCTTTCTTTTACTATTCTCTCCACCAGGGCTAAATACATTTGAAGATGCTGGAAATTACATCAAGAAACAATTCCTAGACTTGAACATAAGGAAACAAGATAAAGAGATATATTCTCACTTGACATGTGCCACGGACACCCAGAATGTCAAGTTTGTATTTGATGCAGTCACAGACATAATAATCAAAGAAAACCTGAAAGACTGTGGGCTTTTCTAGCCACTCATTCCCTTGCTCATAGCCTGACTTCATCTCAGTCCACTTTCCTCTCTTTATCCTGTGTGTTGACTGAAATAAAAAAGTCTAGGGAAGAAACAATATCAATTAGGCTTTCGTTAGCTGTCAGTTGAAGCCTTGGGTATAGCCTGAGCATTGCAGGCCAACGCTGACTTTTTGTATGTCACAAGAAGATCGAGAAAAATGTTCCTGCTCCACAGACATGCCAGCCGCTGATAAATCCTGGAATCAAACAGAAATTCCTATTTTAATCAATATGATTTGAAGGTAATCAGCACTTCTCAGGAAACTGGGGACACCTCAGTATCCTGTGTTTTCTAGTGATGGGAGAAAAAATATATAACAGATAACTGACTTCTATTTCTATTTGAAGTCTTAAGACAGCTATAGCATTAAACAGTATCAACAGATAATTCCATTTGTTTTCATGTTATATACATAACTAAAAATGACATACCATTAATTCAACAAAGGCACACCCCCCATACTCAACTGGTGTATGACAAAGAGCAGTGCAAATCTGAATGTTTAATTCCACTGTTTTATTAGAAGAGCTGAGGGACACGTACATAAAAACTGCACATGTATAAAATCCACAAATGCTGCTATCCAGTTCGGAAACAATAAACCACAGTAACGTGGAGGCAAGTTTTTTGAATCCCTAAGGGAGAGAAAAATATTATAGTAACTGTCAGTTCCTGCATAGGCCATAAAGGCAAGTTGAAACTCTTTTTTTTTAACAGTTAAAGATGAGACCTTTTTTTTTTTTTTTTAATAATAATTAATAGTCCTGCTGCTGGACAGCTTCTCCAGTGCCCTGTGACTGCAACAGTCATTTCCACCAGTGCAGAGCAGATGTAAACCCACCAGTCCTTCCAGCAAAAACACATCCTTGGCACTTTGGCACAGAGATCTATTCTCTGCGCAAAGAATTTGCTAACGAAGAACGGTTCCCCTTTAACTGCTTCTGATTTACTGTGACCACACCTACAGAAAATATTTAACTGTGTTAAACAGAATGGGAGTTCTAAATATATTCAACTGAATTTTGAAATTTGGTCTTGAAACAACACTTTTGAAATCTGATCACCGATAAAATGTTTCCTTTTTTTTTTCCTTTTTTTTTAAAGACATTTCAATCTAATTTTTACCATACATTCATTGTGTTCTGGTTAATCTAATTATTGAAAATGCTAGCATGGGCAGCTTGGTCACTGAACATGAGAGTCCTGCAAGCTGTCCACATAAGCAAGGTCGTCGGTGCCTGCAGGTCTCCCGGCAGAAGCAGGAAGCGGAGAGCTAACGTACATTTTGCCCTGCCTGGATTTCTATCGCTGCCTGGTCTGTAACGCTTCACTTGATTCATTCCTTGTTTGTATTGAAAATAACGGATTTCCAGTGGTGAGGTTTCTGCATTCATTTCCAGCAATACATCTAATTTAAAATGAATAATTCGAACTATGGTGACATCAACATTAATTTCTAGATCCCTGATGGCATAATAAAAGCGAAGATCTTCAAGAAACAAATCCACGAGCAAACGCAACTCCCAAACGTATTCTTCAAGCAAATGCCTAAGGGACCGGCGGGACTTTCCACCGTAGCCTGGAAGTCCATACAGATGAGGCCGTGCAGGTTGGGTCTCCTACTCATGCTTTCAGTTGTCAGGCCGGCCCAGGTTTCCCCGAGTTTCTGGCAAACCGGTGACCGGAGTGAGCTCTGGGCTTGGTGACGCGCCAAGAGAAAGGGCTGCGGGTGCTGTCACCGGGCTGCCGGGGGGCTGCAGGGCCGAGCCCTGAGGGCAGGGCAGGGCAGGGCAGGGCAGGGCAGTGCGCCGGGCCCTCCCCGGGCCCCG
>WAAD01039721.1:101885-177730 GCA_013389945.1 Fregata magnificens
TGCACTTAGCATCTTGTAAAAGGTTCAGCCTGTTCTCTCTCTCCTTCTCCCTCTCTCTGAATAGTTTATTAGGAAGTGGATCTTTCCTGCTCAAGTTGCAGCAGCCACAGGTCAGATTTTTTTAGTTTGTGGAGTAATGGATTCTTCTTGTTAGCCTCACTGTTTAGCTTCTATCTCCTCAAGGTTTCAGTATTATACAGTATTGTACAATAGAGTAATGTTAATGTAATCAGTGCTGTGAAATGAGATTAATAATGACTGTTCAAGGTGGCAGGCTGAAACAGAGGGTTCCTCATGAATAGGAGAGATTCTGTATTGCTAACATTGAGTTTTCCTTTCCCAGGTTCATTAGCTTCGCTTTCTTCCTCTGAGGAAAGTGATCCGCAGTGAAACGTTCTGCACTTTGGCAATTTTGTTTGATGAGGGGGAAAACATGCAATGTAACGAGGGCAGATTTTGCCTTCACTTTCTTCCAGACAAGCCTGCAGCCTTCAGCGGGACTGCATCAAATCTCCATTTCATGTTTCCAAAGCACTGTACAGACATTTGCCAGGTAACCCTTTGTGTTGTCTGAGGAGGGGTCCAGGTCAGCAACACCAGCTGACCACCAACAAAAAGAAGCTCAAGCAGAGGATTAGGCTGGTGGTTTCCCCGACATCTTGTGCCAAGCAATCCAAAGGCTTTTAAGCCTTCTGTTAAGGATTTTTTTTTCTTTTGCCATTTTCCAAATTTCCTAGGGGCAAGGTGACTTGGATGGTCTTTCTGAAGGTGACTGTATCATGGCACTGGTTATACAGAGTCTCTGGAAACTATACTTCTAACTTTGACCTCTCAGCAGTCCAGCTGAATAGAAGCGAGGTGAAGATGTTAGGCCAGCTGTGTCTGGAAAAGAAATGGCTAAAGCAAACTTGGCCTACAAGATGAAGCGCTGTCACTGGACAAAAGTCAGAACAAAGCAGTGTGCCAAAATGTGCATGTGTGCATACATGCAAACATCTTTATATGAGAATATGAAAAGTTTATGGGTTGCTTTTGATATATTCCATTTCAGAGAGCCCTCCTGGGGGTAAAAAATCCTAACCCCTCCATCTGTATACAATAGATATTTTCTCCCAACAGTTCTGAACTGCAACACGCCATTTTCTGCAGCTACAAAAATTACAGCAGTTAGGAAGCTGCTAACCCAACACCATGAACAACATGAAGCTTTAAACTCATAATGATTTGAAGGCTTTTCTTAGCTGTAGCAAAGTGTTTCTTGTGCTTCTAGTAACCTGTAATAAAGAGTCAAACTTTATCCCCCAAAATTGTGGGGCAGGATTTAAAGAGACAAAGCTGTCATTTGCTGTAGAACTTTCTATTTAAGGCTCTGCTCTTCAGCATTTGCAAAGAACAATGCAGATTCATGTTTATCCTCCAGCTCCCCGAAGACTAGGATTTCGTATGAACTTGGGCTATTATGAGATGTATTGTTTATGAGTTTATCTAGCTGCCATTAGAAACACAGGCCTGCCTTTGTGTGCATCGGATCTTTATGTAAAGACTGTGAAGAATGTGGAGTTCTCCTTCACAGAGCAATACAGCCCAGGGTTTTGTGGGAGGTGGGTCTGGGGAGGTGGGATCTGATGACTGGGAGGGTGTGGAAGGGGTAAGGGTGATCTTTATTCCTGGAAACCGATAGCCTTTTGAGATGTCAAGATGACACAGCTCTCCCTCCTTCATCCCTTCCAGGCCCTTCAAAGGTTCCCTGTCATTACAGTGGCTGCCCACAGAAACATTCACCATGATACAGACTTAACGGCTCAACAGACATCCTCTGGTAAATGCAGCCTCCTTTTGGCTACAAAGAAACAGCGCACAGCACAGGAGAGAGGCGTCTCCTGCTCACTTTCCCTCTGTTTCAGTGAAGCACAGTAACCTTTACGTTGCTATTTTAAAGAATAGGAGATTGTCTATATGTTCACTGAGCTGTCTTTCCTTTAGTGATTGCTTTTTAGCCTGCAATGCTGGACTCAGTGCCTCTCACTGATACAGGATTTTATTTTAGACTTCAGGAACTACGTAAGACTGATTTCTTGGGTAACCTCTGGTCAGCCAGTTGGTGTGATACCTTATCACAGAGCGCTGGCCAGTGCCTGTCCTCATGTTGCAATGCCCACTGCTGCTGAATCTGATCTTTTAAATCCAACCAGAATTAACAATACACAAGTGGTTTTATAGGAAGTCCAGCACCTTTCGTCTTCCCTGACAGTTGCTTCCAAAAAGATTTGCTGTTATGTGTGTGAGTCCAGATGAACAAGAATTACAGTACATCAATAACACCAGTCTGTAGCTCTGTGGAGCTGAGAGAAAAGTATTTTTACAGCAAAAGATTGGTATATCATTTGTCTAAAGGCAAGATGAAGTAATTATGTGCTTTCACTGGACCCTCGGGGGTTTAGGATGCAATGGAACAGGTCTGAAAAGTGGACACCAATCCCGCCTGCTCGTGGAAGGATGGTGACCAACACATCCTCCTGAGAAATAGTTTCCCTGAGCCTACTTAGAACACCCTTAACATCAGCCTCGGATATGAGGAAGCAGTGAAAGTCTAGGTTAGTACACACTTCAGTAAACCAGAAACCCCGGTACAAATCCCAGCAGTTCTGAAGGCACTACATATAATACTAAGGGTATGGAAGCTGGCTGTAAATGATAGACAGACAGTCCAAGCTGGAAGTGCTTTTGACTGATACCAGTAATCAGTGCTATTCCTGTCAGTGATTATACCCCATGCTGCCATTACCAAAGGCAATGTCTATCAAAAATGTTTTTAAATTCCTGATTTAGACTATTGCAGCTGGAAACATTTTAAGCAACCAATGCATTTCCCTCTGCAGATGAGCTGTGAGAATGGAAGTTGCATTTCAAAAGAATTTCAGGATTTCAATGCTTGACTCAATTCTGATAGGAATCAGTGTTCCAGATTTTTCCTTGAAGATTAGTCTCAAAAGCACACAAATAAAAAAGCTGGAGTCATGCTCAATGTTTACTTTTGGCAAAACTAAAATATTTTCACACTGACTTTTTAAGATAAGACATTTAGGTAGTTAAAAAAAAAAAAAAAAAAAGAAAAAAGAAAAGCCTTAGGAACTAAACAGAAATCAATGTCTTGCTCTGAATCTGTCCAAATAAAATGTCCAAGCATTACTGGAATCTTTTTCATTGGAGAAACTCTGGAGAGATCAATCTGATTTTACAATGTGTTTTAGATCCAGTTGAAAGCATATTCAAATGCAAAATCAGTCCATCAAAATTGCTCTCAGCACTTCTACTTGGGATACAAAAGTTCATCTAATTGGCATCCACCAGGATGCTTATTTCCTCATTCAAGATGAGAGACCAATTTACAAAGCAAAATTACATCCTCTGAGTAGAATAGGAACCCTGACATGAGACTCAGCTTTTCAATAAGTATTTTCAATGCAAATAAGATTTCAAAGGACTGTTCTGAGAAGAAAAAAACCACACACAAAGAAGTGAACAAGCTTCTTCCTGTCTCATTCTTGAAGTGTACTGTATGACAGTTTGAATTACTAATATGAAAAAAGAGGGTAAAATAAATGTTTATAAAATTATAAGGTCCTTTACACATTACCTCTCTGTCTCTCCCTCTGTTCAGTGAAAATGCAAACAAAGAGTTGTCAGTAGGTTCATTCATTTTGAAACATGAATGGAGGTGAGAGGGCTCTACTCTGCTTCCTTGGTCAGCAGCAGAACAGAGGCTGACTGAGTTGAAACTTTAATTAAAGCCCTGTTAAGACAGCATAACTTACTGTGAGCATCTTTTTATGAATTTTACATCATAGAAACCACAACTGAAGCGTCTGTGACACAGTGACTTGTGATTACTTTGTGGCTTTTGGTAGGTCTGTGTCTTTCTACAGAGACTGTGTATGACAAAACCATATAGAAGACAGACCTAGTACTGCAAGTAGTGTCACTAAGTATCTTACATTTAAGTGCCCTTTGCAATATAAATAAAGCAGATGATGTTCTTCTGGGAGGAGTTACCCAGTTTATCGAAAGCACTTCCTGAGTTGCTACATCACACTTAACCTTGTCACTGTACTTAAAGAACTATTCCTTATATAAATATCCTATTAATACCACAGTCACCAGCTTGTTCTCATTGTCACAGAGAGACCCAATGCAATGCATAAACAGAACAGAAAACAGACTGGAGAATGAGGTGGTGTGTCTATGATAAATCTCCATGCTCTCCTTCTCGGCACACTGACATTTTTAGAAGACTCCATGCTAGCTGAGATAAAGTCCATATTTTGCTGATTGGGGGAAAAAAGAGGTAGTATTTCTTCTTGCTTGGAAGGCATTCAGATGCTGCGCTGACAGGCATAATAGAAATGCCCACATAGATTAGAGCAAGAGAAAGAGAGAAAGACTGCAGAGCCAGAGCTCTGCAGATAATCATAACATAATAGGAATATTAGATCACTGCAAATTTTTCTCTCTGTTACTGTCTGCCGGACTCTTTCTCAGGGCAGTTTTTAGGATATGATCCTATTTTTCCTCTCCTCAATCATAAGAATGTAAATTTATAATCGGAATCACTGGGAAGGTGCTCTGGACAGATAGCCACCCGTCCTACCTTGGGGTTCTTGTTTGTATCACACAAAAACTACACTGCCTTAGGGGAGTATTCTGGGCATGGTGACAAATATACAGCTATAAAGTCTGAGCTGATTGCTGATGTCATTTTACATCCAGACTGTAGAAAGAAAAATGTGAAACCGACCTTGCATCAAAATCTTTGAAGTCTATTCATGGTTTTATTTCCATGCAGTTTAGCAGGGGGGTTTGTTTTTGCAGTATTTTCCTTAAGCAGAAGATGCCATGTGCACAGTCTGCTGCCTTTCTTCATCATGAGTGGCCCCCAGGGTTGTGCTGGAGGCACAGACCAGATCCAGGGGACCTGCTACCCAGCTGACTGCCCATGTTTGCTCTTGTCTTTTCCCTGTGCTCCTTGCAGCACTGCATGTGGGCTCCTCCTGCCATGGGCATTAGTGAAGTGCTGCCATTCCCTGTACACTCTGGTGTAAATCCCAGATGATTCCAGTGGACTTAGGAGATTTATTTTGGATTTACACTGAATTTGCTGATAGCAGGGTGCTCTCCTTAGCCTCTAGTATAAAAAAGTGGTAAAGCAAATAGATTCTGAAGAAAGTTCAAACAAGTGTCGAACTTTACATATTCAGGAACTTTCCCATTGATTTTCGTGGGATGACCCACATGTACAAACATGGATGAACAGGCATTTGCAGGCATAATCTCTGATGTGTTAGTAACATGGGAGCATAGAGGTTAAACTGCATAACTTTACATTTGCAAGATAGAAGGCAGCTGACATCATTTCAAATCAATAGAAGCAGGGCATATAATAAAAATAACTGTAAATTAAGAAAATATTTTAGATGAACTTCTTTAAAATCATTTCAAAAGATTTTTATATAGTAAATTTAAAAATATATGACTTCCTAGCAACCGAATTCCTTCCAAGCTTCTGCAGATCTCAAGGTCTGACCTCTGTCTTTCCATTTCAGTTATCAGAATTTCAGTCATCTGAAGTCCCAAAGGCCTCTATGTTTTTGTAGGCATCAAGGACTTTCTATAAATTATTTCCTGCTTCCCTCAAGAAATTTGAAAGCTTTTTTGTGAGTGAAGGAATTTTTTGTGTGTTTGTCTGTTTTGTTTAAACCTATATCTGAAACTTGAGAAAATAACAATGGAAACAGAAAAAGTGATCCAGCCTTACTTTAGTTCAGTGCACTTAAAAAGATAAATCATCTGTTAGGTGATTATTGTTATCCTTAACACATAAAAGTGTCATAATTCTGGGAAGGTATTTTTTCCAAAATAACTTCTGTATAAAGAGTGGGATATTGGCTACCGAAGGAACATGATGAATAAGAGAAAGTACATAATAATAGAATTATTTCACATTTGTATTTTCCATGACCTCCAAACTGCACTTGCAAACACACACACACAGAAAAGTACGGGTTACAGATGGCAAAGTAAACACTTCTGCTCTGCCTGTTTTATAAGAAGGGGAAAGCAATCAGTGGTCAGAAGCACCCTCATAACTAGCAAGACATTAATTGAAAATAAAAGGTGGAACATTCAAATGATGTAAAAGAAGTAAAGACATACTGGGTGTTTCAGAGATCAAAAGTCACATAACAGACATCCCTGTGGTTGGGTGGGGACAGGAGCAAGGGAGAAGTGGGTCATCTGCATTCTGAACTGTCGAAATAAACACCATTCCTCCGCTAGTAAAATTCTCCTTTAGCATGGCTAATTAGGTCACACTCTTCAGCAAATGAACTGTATTCACACAGCTTCCAGATCTCAAATTGGCTTTTGCTTGTATGGGTGGGGGGAGCACAGTCCACCGCCACTGCCTATAAAAGTATACCTCACAAGTCAAAATATTTATATGGTTTTGTGAAAAACAATATCCTTAGGTATGATTTTAAAAAATAGCTTAAAACAATCAGAGTCTGAGAGAGGATCCAATCTGTTAGGTGATTCATTAGGGGAGAACTCCACCTCCAAGTACAAAAGATTGGAAGAAAGCATGCCGTAGGCTATGTTAATCCTGCTGTTGTCCTCTGTAGCTCTTCTGTCACAGTATTGGAGACAAGCTTCTAGTTTAGGTAGAGGCTGGTCTGACCTAGAATAGCCATGCTGCTTCCCAATGTGAAGCCTGGCACAGTCAATGGAACCAACCTTGTCAAGTTCAGCCCTTCTCAGAGCAGATACCCCCCAGGAATCAGTGGCTCGGCTGTCCTTTCCACAGGCCAAAATCAATGGATGAGACTTTGGCTGTTAATTTCAGGTTGTAAAAAGTTCCATGCCCGAGGCTCTTTTGCTGTGCTGGTGAAATCTCTGCTCCTTGATGTTGATGCTATTCCATCATGCCATTCCCCTGCTTACCGAAATGAGACACAGTGTTTCTGGACAAGGAATTGATCTAATGGTGAGTCAAAAAAGCACTGGGAGCAAAGTCTAATGATACCTGCCATGCTTGTCCAGTTGGCTATGACTATCATGTTTTTCATTAACTTTTGTGTATATATATATATATATATATACGCATTAAACTTTNCTTGGGAAGACAAATGCCATCGCTCCGAACTTCCCCCCTTTCCTTCTTCTTCCCCAGCTGTATATGCTGAGCATGACGCCATACGGTGTGGGATATCCCTTTGGTCAGTTGGGGTCAGCTGTCCCGGCTGTGTCCCCTCCCAGCTTCTTGTGCACCCCCAGCCCCCTCGCTGGTGGGGTGGGGTGAGAAGCAGCAAAGGCCTTGACTCTGTGCAAGCACTGCTCAGCAGTAACGAAAACACCCCTGTATTATCAATGCTGTTTCCAGCACAAATCCAAAACAGAGCCCCATACTAGCTACTATGAAGAAAATTAACATTATCCCAGCCAAAACCAGCACATTACATTAAACACTAATCACTGTATCTGAGAAGATAGAAAATATATTTTCATATGCAGGTATCTGCTTGTTACATAGCTTTATAAGATAAACAACAGCCTTACGGAGTTTGTTTTCTGTTGTGGTGCATTTCCCTGATTCCAGTGCTCTTTTTTTGACTCAATTGTAGAGTACATCATAATAGAATTTTTTGATATTCACCTTTTCCATGACCTCCAAACTACAAAAATAAAAATAGCAAAAATAAAAAAACTAAGAAGGGCTAGTGTGAATAGTCAGCTAAGTTCCAAACTGGTTTCTGCTCGCAAAAAAAGCAGAAAAGCTTTCTCTTTTTTATGACCAGTTTCATTTGGAAAGTCCTGTTATAACTTCACAGCGTGATTAGTAGACTCCAATTGAAAACAATACCACTATTGCATATCAAAATGGCAACACAGGACCTCAATTTAAATTTAAATTGCATTTCCAAAGGTGAATTCGCTTTGCAGCCTGATACATTTGGGTCTCACAGTACAAGGGCTTGCACTTTTTATTTCTCATTGACAGAACTGAGTTTTTTAGTTAGTGGTTTTTTTTCCCTTTGTAGATGAAAAGAAAGGAAAAATGAAGCGAGGCACACACTTCACTTGAATATCTACAATGACATGAATGATGCCATGGAAGACAAAGATCATAGTTCTAGTGACATTTCACTTAGGCTCTACATCTATATTATATTCTTCTGTTGAAAAAAGACTTTCATGAGTGTGACTTACTGATGTCTTCCTACCAGATGTGGTTTTACACAATGTATTTAACATTTTCTCCTAATCATTGAAGAGCTACTGCCATTGAATAGTTCCTGGCATGGTATTTTGGCTCTTTGATGTTTGAATAGCAGGACCTGTGTGAGAATTTTTGTTAAAGGCTCATTAATACGTAGTCTTCAGTCTCTTCCAGAATACCAAGCTGTGGTATATGCACTATTAGGAGCAAGGTATACCGGAACAGTATGTAAAAGGCCATTTGAAGAGCTGAATTCCTCTTTCAGGGCAGGAGTACTGCTGCTTTATCATTCTTTATCTGTTTCAGCTAGGGGATAAGATGACATATGATGCTGCTTATTTCATTTTGCTCTAGTCCAGATGCAAAGTGGCCCACTAGACATAAGGAGAATAAGATTGTCACTCTCTTCTATCTCTATTGGCAAGAGCAGGGTTTAAACTATTTCTTACTTCCCATCTCCCTACAAAGGCATGGACACCTTTTATTCTTATCAGACGACTAAAATCAAAAAAGCACCAACAAATGCTGGAGAGGGGAAAGGTCACACTCTAAATGTTTTCATTGCCTAAGCAAAATCATCTGGAGCAAAGCAAGACAAAATCAGCAGATATCCTGTAACGTTTTCTGGGTTTGAAAGATAATGCATTTCAGCACAGTTCCTCATTGGAAAAGGCAAACATTTTCAGACACAATAGGGTTTTTCACTCTGGCAGGAGATATCAGTGTAGCCACAGTTGCAAGGCAGCCATCCTGAAGATCCCTCGGCAAAACAAGTAAATGAAGATGGAAGGCAGCAGTGTAATACACATCACAGAAGTTTCATTTTTTGTGCCAGTGGAAAATACTCCTCAGTCCACAGATGCCTCCACATTCCACTGCATTTCTCAGCAATATTATGTGCTCTGTGGACAGAGATACTAATTTTCAATTCCCTCTCATAGATCCCTTTCTGTGTTAAGATACAAAGATACATCCCAAATTCCCAAAAATTAAAGAAGTTATCTCTCTAGGTGAGTTACACTTTATGCCTTCTTAGGCATTAGATTTGAGACAAGCAAGCTAACCAGTTCTCAGTCTTCATGTGCTCAGCTATCCCTGCTAATGCAAGGAAAGAGTACAGACCACTTAACTCTCATCTGACAACTTTCTAGCAGTACCTCTGTAAGTAGGTCCCTGCTTAATGCAACCCTAAGTAGTTTTTCGCACATTTATGCTCCAAGATTACAGTTCTGGGGAGAAAGGTACATACTTCCTGACAAGATCTCTAGTGTGGTCTAATTTTAGCAGACAACCATCAGATTCTACCTACACCTCCATCAGCCAACCATCATGGAAAAGCCTTGTACTGGAGGAACCACTTGTCCGTACCATCAGACTGCAGTGAGGAGTAGATAAGAGATGTAGAAGCTTCCAGCATTCTGCATGGTCTTGCTGAACTTCTGGATCATCCATTCAATTATCAGATACCTTCTATGTCTCTCTTTACTCCTGTTATCTTTTGTCAAGTATCATTCAAAACAAAACGTGTTTCCTAATCATCTTAATAATAGAGGATGTCGCTCTGGTTGTGCCATTAAGCCATAAAGCAATAGCTACTCACAACCAGCACCATGTCCATCTGGTCCATCAAATACATTGATCCAAATAAAGACATTAAGGTTCTTAATCATATTGGGATATCTGCATGTTCAGAGGCTTACCTCCAGACTTAACATCTTGCAGACACCTTTCACAGAATAATCTTCCAGCTCTGTTTATTGGAAGGCAACTCCAGTGCCAGGCCATGGCAATATCACTAATTCTGTGGTTTCCAAAGGAGAACAGGGTACAAAAGGCAGGATTATCATCCAGGATAAATGCAGCAGGTAAATGGGGTATATTTCCTTCTAATTTTTGCAACGTAGAAGTTAAGCACTTCTCATAGAAACCAACAGTGATTTTAGCCACTTTTAATTTACTAACAAGAAGAAAGCACCTCAATGGCTGGGAATGAATGTGAGCAAATCAGTCATTTTCATGTGGCTTTTCCTGCTGGCATAGGAGGAGGGCAATGGCATAGGATTGCACTGAAGAGGTTAGAGATCAGGGCAGGTGGAGCTACTGGACTCTGACAGGAATCTTCAAGTTCATCCAGGTTAGTTAGTCAAACACTCTTGAAGGTGCTGAAGGAATCTTGTCCACCTACCTACCCTGAAATCTTTTTATTTTGAATTGAAAAGGATTGGGTCACAGCATATGGATTATTCATACACATTCTAGTTTTGCCTGGGAGGGAAGCAACAGCTTTCCTGAAGGGGGTTAGTGTTATTGCATGCAGGGTGCAGGCAAGGAAACAGTTAGGAAGAGGTGACTCAGAAAACAAGGAGGCTGAGCCTGATGAGGAGGTGAATTACTGCATGCAGAGAAAGTGAAACCATAGTGAGTAGCTCTTCCCTTGGAGCAGCTGATTGAAGTAAAGTTGCGTTGCTTTTATCACCTGCATTATCAAACCAATGTATCTTGAAAGCTGTACAGAAATAGATGAAAGACTGATTTTAGAAATTTTAAAATCCCCTTTGATTTTCACTCCTTTCCTTTTATTTCTGTATGAGAGCTTAACAGTAGCACAGAGGCAAAATAGACATTTAAAAGAACCTTTGTTTATAGGCCTGCTAATCAGCAAAACTCATCCACAAATCCATCACTCCAGCTAATCTTACTCCTTGATGGTTAGCATGCTTATGGTTCAGACTAGCATCCCATTTTAATGGGGAGGGGTAGTGCTTCATTACATTTCCTGACAATGGTAATAATAGGCATTTCTCCTCAATCTCCTCTAGGATCGCTCCTGATTGCTGCTAGGGCTTCCACTTTGCATTCGAGGAGAAATGTTCACACCTATATGTTAACACAGACTTGTAGATTTTTAATTCACCAGGGACAGGATGTTTCACTTCACAGCTTTTCTGTACTCCCCTATCTTTCCTCTTTAGCCAATCAGTTATATGCAATTCTTTCTGTGCGATGCTATATGAAATTACGTATCTGCAGGCAGATCTACCACAGAACTTGACTTTTTTTGGTATATCAGAAAACTGGAGAGGAGTAATGTATTTCCTATCAGTAGCTTAAATACACCTTAAATTCCTCTAGGCACATACAGAGTTTGGGAGGAATTTCAGATTCAGTCTTACTGAGTAGAAAGTATCCATTTCATTCAGGTTTCTATTAAGCAGTATGTACACTCCGAATAAAGCTCTTTCTCCTTTCACCCCCTTTTATTCAATATAGCAAATATTGTTAAAGTTTTCAGAAAGGAAAAAACATGGCATGAAAGCACCTCTTTACAAGACCCACTTACAGTAAGTATATTGTTGATAAAAACACAGATTTTAATATGACGTTGAGCACATGCTCGCAGAAGATACTCAGCCTTTCAAAGGACCTGAAGGATTGTCCAATTTGACAGAAAGTATAGAATCAGGTGATGGTGCAAGCCTTCACTCAAGTACATTTCAGGCCTCCAAAACTAAGGAGATAGATAGGCCTGAATGCTCTAGTTCACCGATTGCTGGTACTGAACAGTCTGGTTAGTACCTACTTTGCAGTACAGGGGAGGCACATAAAGCTGTCTCTCTGTTACCCACAGAATCAGGCTCCTAATTATTTATATTATAAAATCATTAATGTATCTGAATCAATAAAATACACTATGAAAAAGACTCAGAGTCTCTTACCCTAAAGAACTTCTTACAAGTGAGCCAATGAAATACAGTTTCACTTATGGATATAACAGGTTAAGCTAATTTTTACCCTTCCCTCCTATCTCCTCTAATGGCAGAGTCACTGTCAGGCACAAGGAGGGGCAGAGAGGAAATGTGTTAGAAAACTCTGCACTTAGCTAACCCACAGCTCTACATTTTCCACTGGGGACCCTGGCCAGCAGATGCACTTACGAGCAGTGTCTAGGGTGCCCTAACCAGCTCACAAGCCAACGCAGTTGGGCAAAGAACCAGGAAGCCATAACTTGCTGCTTACAGCTCTTGCTGATGAAGTAGAAATTTGGCCTGTTGTATTAAAAGATGAACTATGTATATTTTCGGTATCGTTATTGATTGGAAAAGTTACTGATGAAGCATGTTTAATTCAATTAAAGATGTCTTGAATAGCACCCTCCATCTCGTTTATCTATGTTGTTTTCCTGTGGTTTTTTCCTATGAAATATTCTCTTGATTACTAATAGGTTTTCTCCTGAATTAATACTAGTAACATGCTTATGTGCTTATCCAAGGTACATGCCCTTTCCCATAATTCCGATAGACAGAAGAAAAATATGGTAAGGTTGATTACGGGCTTTACAGTGCTCCCTAATGTTTGCACGCTCAAATTAGCTGCTCTATTGACTACTGAATTTCCACACTCTTCACACCATCCTACATACATAGAGATAATGGCAAATGGTGGTCGAGTGAAATCTCCTTCCTTCATGTTGCCCTCCTAGGTTGGAGCTTTCAGCTGGATTAAGGTGGCATTTTGGGTGCCCTTTGCACTTTGGGCAAACAAAGTGTGCCATGACCTGGTCCTTACATTAGAGGCAGCTGTTGCACAGCAATGATGTAGTCACCTTAGTTTCATAAAATGGTATTCTAAACATAGCTCTCAAGGTCTTGGACTGTGCAGAATCATTCCATTAACATGTAGAATACATCTTCGTACTGTTTTGAAAGCTTTTGCATTGTGACAGTGGCATCTCTAGAGGCTATTTTGGGCTTACTGGAGATGCTAATGGTAGTGTTTGTTTTAGATATCTGGCTTTCTTCCAATTAATTATGGCTCTTTATTATTGGTTTTGTTTGGAAATTTCTGATAGAGATTATATGAATGTGACAGAAAGTCTTCAGACAGAACATACCAATTATAAATTGCCAAATGGTATTAGAATGAATTGTCAGCATCCTTGCTACAAACATATACAGTCTTTTAAATGCACCTCAGTAAGGCAACCATCTAGTAATAGTCCACCTAGTGTGATCTTAGCCTTAGTGAGAAAGAATTAGGATTTTAAATTAATGTAATAGAAAATGCTGTGATTCTTACTAGTATCTGATTCAGGCATGGCTGAATGGATTGTTTGTGACAGATGATTTCCACATGTAAACAGTAGTTGCTGTAGGAGCTGTTCATCTGGATTCTGGTACTGTGTTATAGTCTGAAGCATTTTCAAATCTGCAGGTAGTTTTGGGAATCAGTTCAAATCCTTTGAGTGGCGTATTCCATATTAATGGATATTTGAACAAGAAGAATGAAGGTGACTTGATCACGGCTCGAATGTTACTGCTAAGTAAAAACAGAGAGGAAATTAATAGGTCTTTCATATCAGAAGTGTGATATTCATGAACTGCAAAGAAATACAAATTGTGATGAATCTCAACTGCAGGTTGCATGACAATCTTTTTTTATTTATCTTATCCTGTACATCACTTCATATAGGCCAGCAATATGTACTTTCCTATCCATTTTGAAATTCAGCATCCAAAAATATCAGAATCTGAAAAAGAATTATTATTACCATCACTAAATTTGACTTCTTTTGGTGAGAAAAATTAGACAAAAATATAATAAAGTTTATGAAAAAGCTTAAGGCAAGGCTTGTTGGTTATGTTACAAAGGGGATATTGGAAAGAAGACTGACGAAACAGCTGAGTCTGTAGGCAGCTAAGCTTATTAGATGCTCCCCTGCTTACCCCAAATTGCACTGGAATTGGTGGTTTTGAGAGGTATCTGCTACCTAGAGAACGCTGTTGTGATTCCAAGCTGGGTACACAAAATTGGATACAAGATAGCTACCTAACCTGCACCTACATTTCCCTTCAACTGAGTAACTATTTTTTGGACTGCTGTTAACTTCTTGCAGCAGATAGGGACAGCTGTGAATAGCTGTTGCACATCAGCCTCCTCGTTCGGGCGCTGCTCTAAAAGGGGGCAAGTGTGCGTCCAAGCCCGCTCAAATAGCAATGTCTCCCAGGCAGCTACAGAAGTGACAGCAGGGTACAGACACAATTTTTTGAAGCCAACTCTCCCCATTACACACCTGCTTTCAGAAGTATGCTGACTGGATATCGCATCTAATGTTTCACATTCACATCACCCTCAGTGAATTAAGTGCATAATTTAGGTGAACCAGGTCTCTCTCTGGACATCTGCTGAAGAACAAACTTCTTCCTGTAAGAGCATGTGGAAATTAAATGCTTATAATTGACTGAAGTCACTACTGCTCATGCTCTGCTGTGGCCATGGCTGTGAGGAGGCAAATTTAAGACTTAATGCTTAAATTTGGTTCCTGTGCTAGGCTCACTGTCTCCTTCCCCATCCCTCAACTTCTCTATTTTGCAGGCTGCCAAGTCTATGCACACTGAGGAAAAGTCTGCATGCATTAAAAGGACACTGAAAAAAGTAGCTAGTGGGCTCATTTCTGGCAGTCAGCCCCAGGGGGTTGCCCAGAGGAGGGAGAGGATGCTGGTTTACTTGGGATCCCTTATGATAAAGCTTTCCGGCTCTGTTCTCCTCCACAGGTTATGCTGAGACTTAAGGAAAATACAAGTGGGGATTTACCTGAAATTACAACATCCTTTTTAAACTTACATGTACAACTATGAAAATAATCTCTACAGATCTTTTAATCCAATATTTTAAGTCCCTTATTAGTCACTTGAATTCCTTGAACAAAGCACTAGGATTAGCACTCCTATGTCCTAAGACACAACACAGACAGCAACTCTCTTCTGCTAAAAGCCTAATCCAAATACCACAGGAGTCGATCAAAACATTAACATCACTTTTAGGGGCTTTATTTTCAGCCACCAGTGCCCTGCCAAGTCCCACATCATCTCATTTTGCTCTGCTGGTTTGGGGAAGCTCATCTTGCCAGTTCCTTGAGGATTGCGCAAGACTTCAGCTGAATGTGGTGAGGCTTTATTCCCCTGCGGTGCATCAGAGAAGCTGAAGGACCAGAGCCAAACAACTTCTCACAGTGGGGGACTGCCTCTGAGATTCAGAGATTCCAGCTGTTTTATCATGACGGTCTACCTATGGCTGGTCTACACACAGAATTACTTGAAAATAACTATCTTGCTTCAATTCATGTTTTTCTGTGATCAAGTAGACACATTTCCAGTTAGATTTCACTCTTAGTGGCTTGGTTCATCTGATCTGAGAAACTTTTTGACTCGGCTAGCTCATCCTGCCAGTGTCCACCACTGAGCACATCTTGGGTTTGAGCGTTTGAACTCCCTCATCGCTCCTCTAGCGAGGCTCTTCCCTGCACCCGTTAGCCGCCCCAGCCCGGAGCAGGAGGTGCCGTCGGAGCAGAGCTCAGGATCTCCGAGACAGAGCTGGAGCATTCTCCCCTTTTGCATTTACATGCTGAGGGAGTCAGGAACAACAAAATACAACCACCTCCTTTTTCAGCTGCTTCTCCCTGAATATTTATTCTTCCTTTGGTAGCAGGCCAAGAATTCCTACATGTGAAACAGAACAATAACCCTGCTGTCACTAATTTACTGTCACAACTCATATTAAATTAAGCTCTGTGCTTCTAGTCTTGGCACGTGGGTGTTCAATCCACAGACTGAGTTTTCCATGCTATCTGCTCTATATAAGCACTGTTATCTGCAGAAAAGAGATGCACCACACCGATGTGGCCAAGTGCCGGGTCCTGCACTTTGGTCACAACAACCCCATGCAACGGTACAGGCTTGGGGAAGAGTGGCTGGAAAGCTGCCCGGCGGAAAAGGAGCTGGGGGTGCTGGTCGACAGCCGGCTGAACATGAGCCAGCAGTGTGCCCAGGTGGCCAAGAAGGCCAACGGCATCCTGGCTTGTATCAGGAATAGTGTGACCAGCAGGAGTAGGGAAGTGATCGTGCCCCTGTACTCGGCACTGGTGAGGCCGCACCTCGAGTACTGTGTTCAGTTTTGGGCCCCTCAGTACAAGAAGGACACTGAGGTGCTGGAGCGTGTCCAGAGAAGGGCAACGAAGCTGGTGAAGGGACTAGAAAACAAGTCTTATGAGGAGCGGCTGAGAGAACTGGGGCTGTTTAGTCTGGAGAAGAGGAGGTTGAGGGGAGACCTTATCGCTCTCTACAACTGCCTGAAGGGAGGTTGTAGTGAAGCGGGTGCTGGACTCTTCTCCCAAGAAACTAGTGATAGGACGAGAGGAAATGGCTTCAAGTTGCGTCAGGGGAGGTTTAGATTGGACATTAGGAAGAATTTCTTTACTGAAAGAGTGGTTAGGCATTGGAACAGGCTGCCCAGAGAGGTGGTGGAGTCGTCTACCCTGGAGGCGTTCAAAAAAGGTGTAGACGTGGCACTCCAGGGCCTAGTTTAGGAGTCATGGTGGTGTTAGTTGATGGTTGGACTTGATGATCTTAGAGGTCTTTTCCAACCTTAATGATTCTATGATTCTATGATGTTTGGATATCGCATCCAATTTACTCTCTGTAGGCAATTATAGCAAGTACAAGACAGGACAAATTTAAACTAGATCATTTTAATGTGACTAACATTTGAAGATTCATCCATCCAATTTACCTCCTGGGGACTTTCACAGTGCTTAAGAATTCCCTGAAGAATCTGTCTGGATGAATTACCTTGGGAAAAAGTTATCTTCAGGCTATCAATCAATCGGCCAGTCATGTATTTTTCTGTCAAGTTAGGTTTTGGCTGCAATTTTCAGGACAGTAAAGAGAACGGTCATTGCAAAACGTCATCTTTTTCAAGCTGCTATATCACCTTCTTATTTTTGAATCCCTTGTTTGAAACCCAGGAGCCGTTCTCCACTGAATGAAAAATACACTTAAGCCAGAATGGCCCATTAGTGGAACAAGAACATGGGGCTGGTTGAAAAATTTTGGAAAAAAAATTTTCACTGAAAATTGGAATTTTATTAAAACACACTTATTTCAGCATGCTAAGAGCATTCCCTCTGGCTGTGGCAACCTAGGGTCAGAGCCTGCTGGGAATCAAGAGCACTAGCGTTAGGGGCTTGTCCTTGCAAGCAAACTATGGGGGTGATTCTTTCCTAATCTTTCATAAGAAATACTCCACTTAATATTAATTATTAAATGTCAATTAGGTAATGGAGCAGTACTCTGCAGTCTCTAGGACACTTTTTACACTGGGCTAAACAAAACCTAGAAGTACTTTTTAGTAGGTCGCCTAAAGCCCAGGAAAATCCCTGCCTACAAGGAGGTGGCAGGGTGTCTCATATCTGGCTCCCAAAACAAATTACAAAGCCTCCCACAAAAAGCCATAGATGGGTGGTGTCCAGCCTGGAGGTAATGATTCACATGCAGCTGAACCCAGCTTGTGAGCTGCATAACAAAAACTCGAGGAAACATTTTTTTTCCTATGTTTCTTATAGTCAGAAGCTGGATTTTGTTGATAAGTAACTAGCAAATATGAGAGAAAACCTAGTGAGAAACAGTATATTTTGATACTTCAGAGAACAGCATCAGCTATAGATAGGAATAGGTAACAACAGGTATCTTAGGTCTGGAAACCATGTTTCTGACAAATTCTCATAACCGTTCAGTTTATTTTCATGCAGCATTTTAAATTTTCTATGCTTTTTAACTTCTCTGCATGTGTGGTTTTCTGGTGAACACAGGAGAAGATGAGAGATGTCAGACTGATGCTGACAGGGATACAAATCCTTTGTTTATCCGTAACTGGCTGACTCTCCCCTCTCCCTACCCATCCTTACTCAGATAAAAATCCCACTGCCATTTCCAAGTAAGGCATGCATTTTCGGGCCAGAAATAGCATCGGGAGTGATCACTTCCTTCCACTGCCCCCTCACGATGCTTCACAGCAGTGTGGGTGACAAACAGGTACTGGTATCTCCGCTCCATCAGAAGGCTCTTCATTACGTGTCAAAAAAATGTCAGAAGCAGTGGAATTCATCTCATTAAATGCAGGCATCCCCAGCGTAGTGCCAGTCATTTAGGCTGTTTAGTTCATGGAGAGAAAGAGGCACTTTTGGAGCAGTCTAATAAAGATAAAATAGGCCAGGTGACTTGCTATAAAGGTGCTTATTTTTCTCCTTTGGTTTTATCGGGTGCTCCAAGGGTGAGTAGCTCTGATGGAAGCAGCCATGCTGAAGACAACTAGAGTAAGGGCATACTAATCACGTTCCTCTTCATAATAATTTGAGATGAGATGACTCGTCATTTTCTCCTCTCCCATCAAATACCTATAATTTACCTGAGCTCAGTTTGAACAGTGGCTTAGGAAAGGATCAGCATTCAAGCATAAGCCACCTTTGTTGTGGGAACATTTTGAGGAAAGGACATGGAAAAAAAATGTGGAAGCCCTCACCTCTGTTTGTTCCTCTGTACTGAATACTTCATTCCTCAAATAGGGGAGGAAAAGCCACTGTGGGTAGCAGCTGGGGTAACAGCAGTTATCAACAGAGAACTGCACTGGGGGTCCCAAGTCAAGCAGCTCCCTAGAAAAGACTTTGGGAGTAAAGTAGGAACTTGGCAGGACCACATATGGTTGGTTCTGCTATGTCTGACTGCTGGCACATGGCCCTTTGCAGACCTCTAACAACGGCCGAAGTAGAACAGCAGGAGGTCTGTCTGGACTTCTGTGATATCAGCAAGTTAGGACTCTTGGTGTGATGCTCTGAAGCTGCTGCTCCTGTTCTGTCACACAGTCATAGCACATCAGAGAGAAGCTGAGATTTGAGATTTGGTGCTTAACCCATCATGGTGTATTAGAAATCAGTATCAGATGAAACAAAATGAGGAAGGAAGTGTTAGAAAACAGAGAGGATCATGAAAGATTTGGGCAGGTCTTTATATAGCTATCACTCTGCAGCTTCTTTTAATGTCCACATTGTCTTTCAGGAGCAATGAGTTTCAAGACATAAATTTGGATTTGAAAACATGGTCCAGCACATTACTAAAGCAGATTTTCTCCCTTCTGAGAGTTAATCTTATTTACGTCAAAAGGCTTGGAATTTTTGTGAATCTGGTGCTAATCTGCTGCCATAGTTAGTCTAGCTGTTTACATCAAACAAAGTATTCCAGTCCTTTCTCAAAGCATGCCCATTAATTCCAGTTTTATCTTTAAAAATGATTTAATAATCAAAATAAGTCTGTGTAGCACTGCCAATATCTCAAAGTCTAAAAGCAACATTTCCATAGCAAAGGTCCCCAGTTGCCCCAGTAACAAAACCATGAGCTGCAAACAGTAACAACTGAATTTTGGCTAACTTTCTCAGCCACTGTGCAATACGGCATAATTTGCAAGTGAGACTGAAAAGGCTTGTGAAGAATCAGGTATTTTGTGTGTACAACCATCCGTATTTGTACAGGTACATTGCAATAGGCTCAGCATCACTCACAGGCATTAGTAAATGAAAGCCTGAATCCCAAGTAAGCTGTGAGATTCTACTGTTGATGTCGGTGACAGAGATTTCACCCTTCACTGGTGCCTGTAAATGCATAACTGAAGGCTTCAGCACAGACCCATGGACCACATCTATAAACACACCACAACTATATTGCAAGTGAGCTCGTAAAGTGTCTTCTTCTGAAAGAGGCCAGGTGTGTGCGTGAAGTATGTGTTATCCATTTAACAAATCAGGATAAGATTTAATCTTTAAACTGTAGTCTGGAAAATACCGAGAATACCTTAATCTTTAAGAATCTGGACTCCATTAAATTTGAAAATGGCAATAGGTGCCTTTGAAATACTGAAGTGCTATAAGTCTTATTAACCTGGTTCCTTGGATCATATCTTGAGGGACACTGACTCCCTTTGCATCCACAAAGACCAACCCAATACCCACAACAGTCCTTCCCAAAAAAGGGAGTCTTTCCACTGACTTTGTCAGGGATTTGAAGAGCCCTAGTAATTGTAATGGCTGCTGTTACAGGTCTGTGAGTAAAATAATCCTCTCCTCTATCTTTTTCTTCCCGGTCCTGCCCTCATTTCAGTTGATGCAGGCCAAACCAACCACAGTTTAGGGTAGTGCTGGGGACAGAGCTGATCCCTGTGTTGTGGCTGCCTTTATACAATGCTGTGAAAGAAATCATGTTTCCTTGAGTCGTGATACAGCAGTTTTCGTCTCAATGTGCTATACAGAAGGGGACAAAGTAACTGTAGTAACCTACTCCACAAGTGAAGATCTTCTGCCATCGTGAGTGTTATTTTGTCATCTTCCCCGGAGTACCACTGCTGTATCATCTCAGTACTGAATTGGTCACTAGCTGCCATTTACTTAAAAAACTGACAAAATCAAAGCTGCAAGATCTTGCTGGTATGTTTGCCTGTTTGGGAAGTGTCTTTCTGTAGAAGACAGGAGCTTACTCTCATGCTGACTCATGCCCACCTTCACATTTGTGTTTACATTCTTGATGCAATCATCAGAAAACATGCTGAAAAATGGACACTGTGGAAAAGGATAAAGATCTCTGTGCAAAATTATCTCGGTTAAAATTATCAGCCGCAAAACTTCATGTTTTATTTCTAACCTACGGTGCCAGCTCACAGCCTGGAGACATAAATATTTTATACTTTTAATTGAATCACTTCCCGTGCACTGCATTGACATAATATTCCATCTCTTTGTAGGCTCACTATTAGCAACAGTAGCAGAATCATTAATTAATATTTTCAAATAAGATTTAATTTATACTTTTGCACCTTTGGAATAAATAAATAATAGCTTCTCATTATCATTATCTTATTATCATTAATCTTGTCTCAATATAATTTACTACATGATTAACAGTGTCATATCTTCTTAAAGGCACTCATTTATTAAAATAATCATCTTTGGGTCAAAAATCTGAAAAGAAACATGGAAAAGAGCACAAATAAAAATTATATAAAGGGCAAGAAGCTTTGCAGCTTCTGGAAACACTCTTGAAATGCAATAAATTAATTTTATCACTAACAAGTTTGCAATTGGTGATCCCTGAAAGTGGAGATTTTGGGAAGTGTGAGACCCACAGAATGAACTGATGATGAAATACTGTACGAACAGGAAACATTCTGGTTCCCCTTCTGGTTATTTTTTAATCTCAAAGCAATAATGACATCCCCAGAGATGTTTTCCTAAATGCTTTTATACAGATGGTCTCATCACTTTCTTCTTTCCTTTAACAGAAGTAATGGTTAGAAGAAATGCAAAAGGCAATAAAGCTGAGCTTCAATAAAAGACCTGAGCTTAATGTGGAAGAATCTTGAAGATGGATCATCAATGCAGTAATAAACATACATCCATTTCTTCATCATTCCGTTGTGTAAAAGTGGATGCTGGCTCGTGGAAAGCTTGTGTTTTAGCTTGTAAAACTGGCTTACGTAATGGATGGGCATTAGGAGACCACAAATAAAGGGTCAGACAATGAAAACAGAAAATTCACTGCCATGGAAGCAAGTCTTAGGCAGAAACGACTTCCATAAGTGGCTGCAGAATGAGTTGCTGCAAAAGAAAATATGTAGGCAATATTCCATGAATCACACACTGTTTTTATGAAAACCGTGCATAGAAAGACTGAATTAGATTTGAGGGCATGCAGTTCATTCTTCTCCCCAAATCTGTGAATTAGTCTGCACTAGATTAGGGTGGTCTGAGGGGTTGCCTCAGCCCAGTCAAGAAATGCTGGAGTGTATAGCCAGCATTTTGTGCTAGAACACTTGTGGGATTTAAGGATACGGCACACCTAGAGAAACCCAAAGTTGACTAGTGGGATTTCTACAAAGCCTACCTTTTCACTTTGCCCAGACCCAGTAATTTCTAAGAGAAGGGTGTCCTGGCTTGAGGATACCCAGGGAGCAAAGAAAGGCCACCATGGTGAGGAAGGACCTGCCAGGGACTGGCTGGGAGGGATGTGGCTTACATGTGCCTTCCTGAGGGACCACAGTGTGTATGACAAGCATCTGCCTCCGCCGGAGGGACTAAGGTTCAGTGACTTGTACCATCATCTTTCTCGGAAAAAAGCAAGCCCTAGCATTAGTACACAGCAGTTTGGATGGTTTTGGGGGCAGGAGAGTGAAACATACTCTGGACTTAGCAGCTAGAGGCTGCGAGAGGTGGAGAGGAGGCTGTCTCTGTGGTAGGACTTGGCAAAGTGTGGTTGTGTGCATGGCAACAGAAACACTGCCAAAGGGACAAATCATAGAATCACAGAATGGTTGGGGTTGGAAGGGACCTTTAAAGGCCATCTAGTCTAACCCCCCTGCAATGAGCAGGGACATCTTCAACTAGATCAGGTTGCTCAGAGCCCCGGCCAACCTGACCTTGAATGTTTCCAGGGATGGGGCATCTACCACCTCTCTGGGCAACCTGCTCCAGTGTTTCACCACCCTCATTGGAAATAATTTCTTCCTTATATCTAGTCTGAATCTACCCTCTTTTAGTGTAAAGCCATTACCCCTTGTCCTATTGCTACAGGCCCTATTAAAAACTCTGTACCCATCTTTCTTATAAGCCCCCTTTAAGTATTGAAGGGCCATAATAATGTCTCTGCAGAGCCTTCTCTTCTCTAGGCTAAACAACCCCAACTCTCTCTAAGCTGTAACAGTGAAAATGTAAAGGCCTAGGAGTTCACGATGGCAAACACTTTGTGAATGCTGGTTGTAGCCAAAGCCACTCCGTTCTCCCCTCTGAGCCTTGAACCAGGCTGCTTTCACACATGGCGTGTATCTAATAATGATCAGATATCCAAAAATTCACATGAAGTATGCTTTGGTGAACTCCATCCCTTTGGTTTTGGCAGGACACTGAACCTATACATCCATCCTTCAGTGATGGATCCTGCTGTTTCCCATAATTTCTGCTTAGTCATAGAAACTTGGTTTCAGATTATTCCCATAGCCGTATGATGGCTATGGAGGTGGCCAAGGTGTATTTTGTTACGGAAGTGTTACATCAGCTTGTACTGTTAGGTTAAACTCCCTTAAACTGAAATCAAACAATGTACAGAGTGAGTAGGAATACAAAAGACTTGAGTCAGTGTTTCTCAGAATTATTGGTTACCGGCAAACAGTGAATACCTGTAAGATTTAAACCACAAAAATGTGTCTAAGCTTTAGACACCAAGCGCCAGAAATAGCAACAGAAATAAACTGAAATCATTCATGTGGAGTAATAATTCAGATGTATTAGTACTTCAGGCAAGTCAAACATGTAAGTAAAGTAATAAGTAACAGTAAGCGACTTTACGTGTCTACCAGAAGAGAGTTGGTTTTCAGTGTATGATTTTTAGAAGTAAATTCTGGACTTTTCCTGTGCCGTCAAGGACGTTGTCCAAAACGTCACACAATTTCATTCGGATTCCACAACTAATGGCAACCACATGTATAAATTGGATTCACTGGAGAGAATCACACCGATTTTTAGTTCTGGATTTGTCCCTTAAATTGGACAAACCGTTTCACTAGCTTTTTAGCCCCAGTTCCTGTGACTCACATTGCACGGCATGTGACTTCATTTTTCCTTTTTTATAATGAAAATGTCCTGGCTTTCCTGAACATAGAGAAAGGCCTAGAATCTCAGAAGACAAATCAAAATGTGTGGTGGTGGAGAAGAAAGGGGCAGAGGAGGAGAGAGGAAAAAAAAGAAAGAAGGAGAGAAGGAAAGAAAGAGAAGAAAGAGAGAGAAAGAAAAGAGAAAGAAAGAAAGAAAAGAAAGAGAAAGAGAGAGAGAAAGAGAAAGAAGGAAGGAAAGAAAGAAAGGAAGGAAGGAAGAAAAAGAAAAAAGAGAAAGAGAAAGAAAGAAGAAGGAAGGAAGGAAGGAAGGGAGGGAGGGAGGGAGGAAGGAAGGAAGGAAGGAAAACATTGGCATGAGTATACAAACATCTAATAAGCAGTTCTGGAAGGAGGATCAGACCTATCTCAGTCTCCCTTGAGCTGAGAAGTAGTACTGGTATTACATGGAGTTAGCAACATGTGTTTTCATATAAATAAGCTATGTCTGTGGACACCATCTTTTCTGTACCTGTTTTTTATACACATACCCACCCCTCTGGACTAATGAAATCCTACTGGTGGAGCTAGAAGCCTTTAGTCCTCCCATTGCTGCAGAGACCCAAATAATATTTTGAGAGAGGGAGTAAGCTGTATGACATCTGAGCTATTTTGAAGTACGCTATTTCTTTTGCAGTTACACCTGCATTTGAGTGCTCTCCACCTGCCTATCCATTCGTACAGGTCCCCTTTCAACCAGCCACACTGTCAAGCACCTTGTCCATGTAAGCAAACATTCTCTGACCAAATGCGTTCAATGCATTTCTTCAAAAATTTGCAAGCCACATAGCGGACCTTCTGCACTTCAGGGGGCACAGACCTCTGCCACAGCCCATGTCTATATCTAGACTCATAACCTTCAAGAAACCATCGTGTCTGTGCCATTCCTGCATATTTGCTGCTGTAAAAACTCTTTTTTTTTCCTTTATAAGCAATGAAACCAAAACTTAAGAACATTAATGTTTGTAACTAACATACCTGTTTTCTTTTCATGCTTTTGTCAAAGGTTGCCTGCTTGCTGTTACAGTATGGTATAATGCTTTCTGGTACTATCTATGTACCAAACAATAGCTGCAGGGACACAAGTCCTTTTACAGAAGGACCTATTTATTCAATAGCTTTAAACATACAAAGCCAAAACAACTGCTTTAAAACTAAATCTCCTTTGCTTCAGGCACTGGCTTCTTAAGAGGTAAATGAGGTCAAGAAAATGATGTGGTGTGTGTGAATCTAACAAGGCAGAACCTGGCAGAATAACTCGTAAGCCTGAATCACTGAGTGCTACCATATCCTTGGCCTGGATGCCAACTTTATATGAAAAAAAAATCAAGGGATTTGTCTACTAAAAAAAAAATAGAGTGTATTTAAAAATAGGTCAGTATGCTGTGTGCAGTTCATAATGCATATTACCTTAAGTATTCCTCAGGGCTTGTCCCTTAAATGTGAAAGGAAGAAAAAACTGTATCAGGAAAGAAAAGAACTTATGCCTGCTGCATCTTCCTAGGATAAAGGCCTTCAATTCAGCTTTATCCCCATGTCACATCAGTGCATAACACTAAAAACTACAGGGATACGTTGAAAGGCCAGAACTCTTGGAAAGAAAGGGGCTATCAAATCATTATTTAAAAAAAAATGGAGTGTATTTGTATTGAAATGAACACGTAAAGATATCTGTTTGTCTTTATCAGTGTTGTGAAGACAGGGGAACTGTGCTTTCTCTGAATTAGTAGGTATTTAGACAGGCTTGAGGTTCACAAATAAGAAGTTGCAGGTAGGATGAATGAGCTTATGAAATGTGAGATGAAGTATAATTTCTCCATTTCATATCATTGCAGTTCCCTTCCTGTAGGTACTCAGATGACTGTGATTTTTGTACATACTGATGTTTGAGAAGAGGGTTTTGCTCATACAACTGTGAATAATTGTGTCTTAAAAATCTGTTCATTCAGAGAGCATATGCTGTCCAGATACTTTATGTATGACTCATGAAGAGTACTAAGGACATAATTGAAGATGCCAAGTTATATACAGAAAAGTTAGGAAGTGATAGAAATAAGGTAAAGACCCAAAGAACCTTAATTCAACTTCTTTATGTATATGCAATATTAGATAATGATATAACCCTATGCTGTTTTTTTCCACAGACATTCCAGGTAGCCATGTCACAAGAGCTCAACATGCCCTTGTTTTGTTTTACCATAAATTAATTTCTTCTTAGAGATATTTTTTTCTTTTGCAGGTCAGATTCTCGGTATTTCTGAAATACATCTGCGGGAAGGAGGTTACAGCTCTTGCCATACAGAACAATCCAGAATAATCTGCTGAAGAATTTGTGTCTTTATTGTATAAGTGGAAATGCCCATTTGTCACAACATTCCCCCAGCTAACCCTGTATCCCGTGTGTTTGCAGAGGAGGATCCGTGACATTTGCACAGTGTTCAAGAATGAAGGTGCAAAACCTTCTCCCTGACCACAGTGGGACGGGGGCCAGGCCAGAGCTCGGCTCTTCAGGAGCCCTCAGGAGTCAGCATGTAGGACCAGATCTCGCCTGCTTTCTGTAAAGAGTGGCCAAGCTTTTCCTTTTGAGCTTTGCTCACAGGAAGGAATGTTTTAAACATTTATTCACGGTATGTAAACAGTGAAACAGAAGCAGTTCTTCGCAGCAGAACATGTGATTTCAGTTCAGGATGAAACTAAATAGCTGATTTCCAAAATAACACATCCACTAAGGCTTTTTGATACCAACTAGGGTAATTTTTTAGTTGCACGCAGTTAGGATATAAATCCTAGGCCATAAAAATGTTTAAAAGTGCTGTCAGTCTAAGGGAGGGCTAGCAAAAGTCTGCTTGGTGACAAGAGATATACCTTAATCTTCTCAATTTGTTTTACAGCTGCTGTTGAAATGTGTAAGACTTTGTTCAGATCCAATAAACGGAATGCAGGCTTCTGCCATAGTTTCTGAAGATTTACAACAAATTAATCTTTTGCCAGAGGTAATTATTCTAGAAAAAACTCTAGCAGTTTAATAGAGGAAAAAAAAGAGCAGAATGCTTATTTTTTATCCTTCAGGAGGTCAAATGTTTGCTGTCATTTGTGTGCATGAGTTGGGGGGAGTGTGGACAGTTAGTTTTCAGTATATCCTCTTTTATTCAGATATGAGCTATATAACAAAAAGAAGGAAATTTTAAGCACTGCATATTTTATGACTCGTTCAGGAGGAACATATATTATAAATTATTTTCTTAAAAGAAATTAATTCATACTTCCATTGTCCACATGAGATGATCTCTGTGCTGAAATAAGGCCAAAACCTGTCCCTTCCCCCTTTCTCTCAGCAAAGCATGGTGTCAGTTTTACAGAAGAGAAAATCGAGAGAGAAAAGTTAAACCATTTGCCCAAAGTCACATAAAAAAGCTGGTAGTGGAATCAGAAATAAAACCTACATTATCTGATTCCCTGAGAGCTTTAGGTACAAGTGTGTCCATTTTTCCTGTATTTTACCTTTTCTCCTCTTTTGTGTTTGACATTTCAGGCAGCATATTTCTGTGGCCTTTCGTTGTTAATCCTCAGAAGCTTTAGTGAGTCACAATAACAGGTGTCCTGGTTTAACCCCAGCTTTGACTCTGTGTAAGCACTGCTCAGCGATAACGAAAACATGCCTATATTATCAACACTGTTTCCAGCACAAATCCAAAACAGAGCCCCATACTAGCTACTGTGAAGAAAATTAACTCTCTCCCAGCCAAGACCAGCACACAGGGCACACACCGTATCAAATATCTGCCATGTATGAAATAACAATAGCCGTGCTCACACAGAGACCAGAGTTAGGTGAGAATAAATGAGCACCGTGTCCGATGATAGCTATTTTCTGCTGTTTGATGTAATGTATAGTTCAGCTGTATGGCTGGTGGCTAATGACTACTCAAGCCTCAAAACTTTAAATACAAAGAATGACAACCTTTTTTTTTTTTTTTTTTCCAAATCTTTAGTATTTATTAGGGTGGGTTTTTCCCCTCTTGTGGCTTTTCAGCAGACAATCAGCTAACTGGATTTGTTAGAAGCAGCCAGTCTCAAAGAGCTCACAAACTGCTAAGTATAAAGGAACTGGAAAAGCTCTTAGCTACATGAGACAAGAAAAAAGGGTCTCATTTTTAATCTTCTCTTTCTAACCCAACATGACAGTCAGCGTGACAGTCTCATTGACCTAGGTGTACAAATGAATGCGACAGCAGAACTTGCTTGTAATTCTTCACGGCAATTAAGGATGCATTTGGCAGCTTTGCTGAATGGGCACTGTTTAGCTCAGGTATTTGAGGTCATTTGCAGCTGGACTGCCCAAATTGTCTGGCCTGTTGTCAGTGAATACAATGAACTGGAAAGGATGAGGTGCACTGCACACTCGGGCAGGCAGATGCCCCACATTGCCTGGTCCAGCATGGGATGGTCTTCAGCATGAGACCCCATCTGAGGACTTACTGCACCCAGTGGAGAGCATCTGACCTCCCAAACTCAGTGACACGTGTGGGGGTTGAGATCCTGATCAGAAGCCCAGCCAAATCAGGACTCCTACCAGCTCTCATAGGATTCATAAACTCTGTAGCTTTCCTCAGCCAAAGAGGTTCTGGTCATTGTAAGTTTAGTAGGTCTAGTCTAGAAATACAAACAAAACCCTCAAAAACAGCATTGAAAAGTTGTGTGGTATAGGACTAATTCTGGAGTTATCTTCCATGCTCTTGATTTGCTCCTTAAAATTAAAAATCCATAATACCCACTAACAGAACCATTACTTTAGACATTTGTAGGTGTATCACTTTCAACATGCTTAATAAAATAAAGCCTGCTGCACAGACCAAACATTTTTTACGTTTTTTTCAGCATATTATATTCCACTTTGGTGTAGCAGGTTTCCCTTAAAACAGAGATTGGTTTCAGTCCTTCATCTCCACGGGGCAGTGCTCCTTCAACTTGTTATTTATGTATAATTGCAGCTTGCCTGAATTAGACTGTAATTACAGCCTAGAACCCAGAACTCTGCATCCATTTCAACTTCCTGGAATTTTTTTATTGTTAAGTTTTAGTTTCTAATTTTTCAGGTTCATGTGCTCTGAGTAGAAAACCAGATGAAGCTTTCTGAAGCTATGTGTGTGATTTAGGTTGTAACGGAAAAATGTGTCACCTCTATCAGAAGTTTTTCTCAGATCTTACAACAAAACACAGCAAGCTGATTTCTTTGCTGAATTCTTTCCCTCTTTTTTTAAAACATAAATTATCTTGGCTTATTTTAATACAGACAGACAAAGACCTTGTACTTTATATAGGGTGCTTCATCCTTGCAATCTCAGAGCACTTTATAAATAGATAGGAGACATCAAAGAAAGAAAAGAGTGCTCAAGGGCAGAAGCATCACACCATGGCTCTTATTAAGGTAATAAACCATCCTTTACTTAAAGGGAACATCCCCTATATCTTTTATTTGTTAATAGCGTTATTGCCTCCTCCAATTTACTTCATATGTCAATGGAGTAAGAGGAGGGCTGAATCAGTCAGTAAATCCTTTGCACAGCAGAAGAGAATGATTTGACTTGATTAATCTGCTTTTCACTGTAGAATTCCACCTTGAGAGTCTTTTAACAAAAAAATAGCCAGAAACTTCTCTTTCCCTACGAAAAAAAGCCCACCATCTCTCAGCCAAAGTCTACTCTGAAATACAGCTTCACGACTGAGGCTTTGCAAAGCTGTAGGTCCAAACAGGATTTGGTACCTGACACTTTCTCTGTGTTTAGCTACCAGGTTAAATGAAATTCATACGTCTGGATTGATAACTTTATCCCAGTCCAAGAAAAACCTAATATTGCACAATAATAAAGTGAAATCTGATTATTATGTAAGTGTTTTACATTCAAAACATGCTTTACTGAATAACATAACATTTTTTTACTGAAAAACAAGCTCCTTTCACTAAGAGACATGGTACTGTGCTGTTCACCAGCACACACCCATTAAAACAGCTGAAAAGAAACCCTCAAAGATAAGATAGCAGAGGAGTGTTGATATGCACTTTGTGATTACCCTCATTGGAACATGATCTAAATTACAGCATCAGCATCTTCACTCCTACAAAATTTCAATGGTTGTTTACTATCCACAGATAACTAAGACTGTTGCTCATCAAAAATTTACCTATCAAAATCAATATAAAATCTGCTCTTTAATTAAACCAAGTTCTTTCTATTTAAAAAGTGACTGCTTTCCATAAAACTTAAAATCAAATAATAAGCCATACTCTTAAAATTCAGAAATGCTGGTGTGGTGCTTTGTGGGGATGGCAGTTTGGACCTCTCCTGTTTTTGGTGCCAGCAGCATCAGACCTCTCCTGGTGCAGAAGAGCGGGGTGCCAGGAGCTGGAAGCATGGTGGGGAGGATTTAATCCCTTATACAAAGCATGGTCATGGGCTGCCTCTAACTCTCAGAGTACCACGTGGTGTTTTCTAATCAAAATTTTCCACTTTTTCATCAAAATGTGTTGTTATGGCTGCAAGGTCAGTATTCTGTGAAATTTTCTTTCCTTTCCAGTCACATTTTTTACAGTCAAAAGAAAAGGAAATGGTAGGCAGAACTAGCCCCAATGTGCTGCTGCTTATCTTCTGTGCTGAGTAATTTTATCAGGATCATCAAATTTCCATGAAAGCTGTGTTTATGCTTTCTGTGCTGATGTTAACAAAAACACTGCCCACAAAATGGATGCGCAGGTAGAGAAGAGAGTTTCTGACCTGCACGCAGAAATTGCTTAGCTCAGAGTAGTGACGTTCTTACCGAGAGCTGATCTCAACATTTGCCAGACATGCCACATATGAGGAGGCCTTTCGTGTCTTCTTCTGGGGTGCTCTGGAGGATGGATGCTCTGGCAGAAGAGAGATTTCTGCCTCCATTTAGGGGAGCTTTGTGGTCAGCAGCTCTTTTCTGAAGCAGGGGTTGTGGAGCGGCTGCATGTCTCAGGCTGCTCATCCTTACTCTGCCAGATTTATTGTGCTTGCTCGGCCGTGGGACACTTCAAGTCACTTTTTTTTTTTAAATTTCCTTGAAAATCATCTAAGTGCAGAAGTTAAGAAAAGAGGTTTTTAAGAAGTCTTGAGTAAATTTACCCTCAAGCCACTGCCCTAGCAAGAAAATAAATATTTGTGGCTGCATCTGAAAAATGCATGACAGTCCCATAATCTGGTTGCCAAGCCTGAATGGCAGCTTTTCCGTGCCTGGCCCCTTTGCTGCCTGTGCTAGCAGCTGACAAGGGCTGTCTCAGAGCAAATATTTGAGGCTTGGCATGAATACGCTGCTCTCCCTTCACTTTCTGGATGGTGTGTTTGCTCTGAATGAGCTCTTGGAGCATCAGGGTAGTGTGCAAACAACTCAGGATAAGATCTCATCCAGGATCTATGCAGGATCCAGCGACTACTTCCCTGGATGGTTGAGAAAGTGGGTGGGTTTTTTTCTGCTAGACAAGTTTATCTGGCTGATGTATCTGGTTACTAATTCTATTATGAAGATAAGCAGAACTGTTCACGCTGCAGGCTAGTCTCTTAACTAATAGAAGTGAGGAACTCAAAAATACAAGATAAGAGAACAAAGTGAAGGAAAGACAAGGTAGTAAATTATAGCAAGGACACAATACTGGGTTTTATTAACAGTGATCTCAATTTAAAAACAAACAAACCAACCGTGTGTGGTCCTGAACTCTAAACAGAGGCACTTATCAAAGGCTACACAAGGAATCTCGAGTTTATGTCAGAGCACTTCGGTAACAGTCATCTGAGAAATCTAATCAATAACTGCCTTCTGAGCAATGCAGGTTAATGACCTGGTCCATCAACTGTGCAGGGTCTCATGTAGCACATGTTGTTGTGTTTGTTGCTCTTTTTAATAACACCGATAACTTATATATTTTGAATGTAATTATCTACTCTGCTGCATCAAAAGATGTGTCATGATATACACTGACAAATTAAATGTAATAAGATTTGCCAATGGAAATCCTGAACCATCTTTTTAGTGCAGTAGAATGCATAACTATATTTCAATAATAACACTTATTATAGCATGCTGCAGGATAGTTTCCTCACATGCACTTCAGCAATGTTAGTGCTAAAAATCAGTAGGCAGAATCAGAAGATCTGTAAAGAAAATCTGAAAGATGAGCAATTTCAAACCTGGGTGGAGGTACTCTCTTGCAAACATCACATTTTCTTATAGGCCTATTTACAGACCTTACCCACGGGTGGCATGGAGCAGCTTAGAGCCGCTAACAGAAACAGAGCTGCACAAATGGATTTAGAGGAGAAAGGAGAGGTATTGTTCTTTTACTAATAAGAAAAAATCCTGACTAAAACTGCCAATTCAGACTTTTGAATTCCACTACATTTTTAAATAAGGGCGTATTTGTCCTGCTGGGGGAGCCTGGGGTAGGGATATCCAAAGGAGGTCTCAGCAGGCTGGGGGTCTGTACAGCACAGCGCTGCAGAAGCCACAAAAGCAGTTCAGTTACGTGAACGAAGGGCTGCACCAGAGCTACCGGAGTCCAGTCTTGCAGCAGGGCTAAGAGGACCAACAGAGCTAACATCTAGCTCCAGGGCCAGCTGCGGCGCAGGAAGCTTGGGGGTGTTTTCAGAAATCACTGTATGATACAGACAGACCCCGACTGCTAAAGTTGTTGTCTTGGCTAACCTGTCCTTACAAGACTGTCACACGTGTTAATAACTTTACCAAATATTACCCAAACCAACAAAAGTATCATGGGGGTCTTACCGTGATGGCGGTCTGTTTTCTCATGTCAGGATATAATTACATTTAGCACATGGGACTTAATTGCCACAATCTAGCAACGTCAATCTAGATGTGAAAAAGTACCAATGAAGCTCTCAGGTTGGTTAAGATGAGGCTGAAAGCTTTAGCCTTCAGCTCCATCCTGCTTACCTAATCCAAGCAACGATTCCGCTCAAATCTGTGGTTCAGTTCAGGAGAAGGAGAAGAAAGGAGCTGTGTCTTAAACCCTGCAGGGATGGAGGAGTGTGGGGTTGCAAGCACTAGAGTTTTGCTTCTAGGGCCTCACTGGAGCAATTGTTTTTTAATGCTATATTTCATCACCAGCTTCACTTGAGATCTGAGGTCTGACCAATACTGAACCCTTCTATTTTACTCACTAGAGTTAAACTTAACAGGGGGAATTCTAACAGGCCCATTAAAAATAGGAAAAAAAGCAGAACTTGAAGTCTCATGACCTTAAACCAAATAATCTTGTGACACTCAATGCATGTAGAAAGAACAGTTTGCGGAAACATGTGATTAGGTATAGAACAAAACGAGGAAGAGTGGAAAGGAAGAAAGAGGGAGACAGGCGAGCAGAGAGGCAGAAATTCATTCAGGCACGGTGGGTAACCCGGCCGTCAGGACACCTGGGCTGGGATGTGGAGTCTGTGTCCTGACTGCCTCATTCAGAAGCAAAAAAAACCCCAAAAAACCTTTCCCACCAAACACTAATTAGAAGGCACCCTCAGATTTCATTTAAGTTTGGTCTTTATTTTCTACAAAGTGAGCTCAGTATCAGTAACCTTAAAATGGGGAAAAAAGAACAAGGTTTTTTGCTTGTAAAAGTCTCATGATTTTAATCCAGCCAATTTTATCTTTTTGGCATTTGTGTTAACTATACTAAGAGTTAACTATACTATGAGATGTGGGGGCAACACTCATGTTGAACCATCGCATGTACTGCCTTATGCAAACCAGCAGATTTTGCATTATTTCAGTGAAATTATCTCTGTTAATTGCAAGGATTCACCTTCCTCAGACAAATTTAGCTTGGAAGACTGCCCAACTTTGAGGCTGTAATTAAGAGCAGGAGCAGCAGGTCTGTGATTATTAGTTTCATTATAAACAACTTCAGTAACTCCATTTTGAAACAGAAGACAAGGCTACAAAATGTTCTCAATGTGTCATTGCTGGTTTTACTGCTTAAATTTCTATTACTATCATTCACTGTGGTCTGTTCAGAAAATAACCAAAATTATACTTCTTGGTATCCATGAAAATTGCATGTATGTCTTCATAAACACAAACATTTTTTAACATCCAGTGTCTAATTTTATGTTTACTCTCTTGTGTTTACTGTAAGATGTGAAGACCCTCCTCCTTTTATAAATGAAATCATGTTTTTGCACATAAATCACTAAGTTTGATGCTGATATTGGTTCTTACCCAGCTAACATCTTCCAAATTTTATAACCCTCCTTTATCTCGCTGCAAGGTTTTCCGTTTGTGATTTCAGTAAGGTGAAAGACCTTTCATGTAGGGAATTCATGCCTGCTGAGGTAGGTTCTTCGAGGGACTGGTTTAGAGAAACAAATCTCCCAGGCTTAGTGCTGACCTTTGGGCTTGCAGATGTGGAGCCTTGAATTTATACACTAACAGATTAGGAAAGCAAAGAGTTTGAAAGGAAAGCTTTTATTTTTGTGATGGGGATTCTCACAAGCGGTTGAAGCACCGAGGCTGTTCTTTGTAAACTGGTAGAGCCTTACCTGCAACAAGCACGATTTGAACTCGACTCAAGGATGTTTTTAATACTCCACTAAGCCGCCAATGGGCAAAGAGGATAAACCTAATCACACTGATCTAGCAAACTAGTAAAATAATCTAAAGTAGGTGCTGAAGGTAGATAAAGAAAATATAACATTTTTTTCCTGCAGTGTGAATGAGAGCAGCTGGGAGCTCTGGCATCTGCCAACCGGCCACTGAGGGCAGCTGAAGAGCAGCGAGTGCTGAAAGCTCCGAGACCACGACCTCAATGGCTTAAAGAGTCTGCTGGCCAAAACGCCTCCAGGCATTGCTGTGGAAAGTGTCTGTGTGTAATTGCTTGACGAATACGTACTGTAAATTCAGCTTGTAAGCACACAGTATGCGAAGCTTTCCTTGAAGCACTTATTATTAGTCATAATTCCCACGCAAATCAAGTGAAACCTGGGGCTTCTGTTTCCAGTAATACCCATTTAATCATGCCTACCTTTTCCATTTGGCCCATTACACAGCTTTTATTCTTTGGCTGCATAAACTGTGGTAGAAATTTGTTTTCTAAAAGACCTTTTTTCTAAAAACAGAGTTTGAAGCTTTTTGTAGTTTGTCAGTCCATGATTTTGCTTGTGTTTAAAATCTGACAAGTAGCTTTCCTTGCCACATTATTATTTATCTTTGCTTTTGAGCAGACTGACAAGTATATACTGATGGCAGACTCAGTTTTAAAAAGCTGAATTCTTCCTTTCTTTCCTGTTTCATTTTTTGAAACTTCTGGAAATCATCTGTCATTCAAAGTTGTTAGAAATGAAACATATTCTATCTGAAATTATTTTAGCTTGCTGGTTTAAGAAGAAAATCAAGAAATTAACTGTATGTAATGAATAAAGAATATGACCAAAGTCTATTAAGACAAAGTGAGTCTAGGCCAAGTCGCTGTCAAAGTGACTTGTAGGCAAGGCTTGGGATTTAAAAGTCCTGAGTTTTGAAGCCTGTCCATTCAGTTTAATCAATGAAAATTCAGTGAAATACATTGGAGAGGTGGCAACGGAAAGTCTGGCCCATGACTTCTAGATACATAATTAAAATGAAGAACTAGCGGCCAAGAGTAAGGGTTCTGTTGATATACCTACCCTGCCTCGCTGTATGACTGTCAACACTGCAAAACCTTGGTTGAAGGACAACAGGTAACAAGGTTAAAGAAATATTACAGTGACCAGGAAAGAAGAAGATGGTGGGAGGAGGAAGGCCGAGGCAGAAAGCAGGATAATCAAATGTTGCAGAACATTGCTCAGCCATGAGCTCATAGCAATGACCTTTTTCCTGACAGAGAGGAGTAAAGGTTAAGCATCAACCATGCCTCAGCCAGCATGGGCTTTTCAGTGTGATGCAGTTGCTAAGCTCTCCACAATAGGCATCCAAACATATGCATTTAGAAAGCAACGTGAATCATCCCAGAGTAACGATAACTGAAGAGACATAAGGAAAAAAACAAACAGTCAAAACTCAGCGAGGCACTCTTAAACTTCATTTGAGAAAGAAAAATGTCCGCCCTCAGGTCTCTAAAAATAGTCACAGAAAAGTACCGCTTCAGATACAGAGAAACGCCTTGTTTCCTCAGGCCTGTGCAAGAGGACGCCTGCTGACAAAAAACACTTAGTTTGTGAGAGGACAGATACATTTGACTTTGTACATGAAGAATTTCATGGTTCCCTTTGGAAAGCTCATAGGTACTACAAGCTCTGAAGCCATGCTTTCATCCAGTGGACCTGGACAGCATCATTTACAGTCCAGGGGAAAAGAGACAGAGAAAACATCTCTTTTTTCATGCCTTTTATCTTCAAGCCAGTCTGTGGCTTGAGCTAAATCTGCTGTGAATATTTTGTAGATTTTTTTCTGGTAAGACAAGCTGGTCTGTGAGAGACCTTGCTGATCAAGAAAGCAAGACACAGTTAGCTCCCAGCAAGAGTTCAATCATCTCGGAAATTCACAGCTGGCTTAAAAGGAGGGACATATAAGCAGGAGGTAAAGTTCAGTGCAGTAAAGCATATTAAAAGGTGAACAGGACGGGATGAAACATGAGAGATGAATGAATGACACAGGGAGTTGGAGTTGGTTCTGCTAATCACAGCCAAAACAGGACACCCTGCGTGAGCCAGGGAAGCCAGCTCCGTGCTGCTGTTGGGTTGCACATTTGTTGTGTGGTGTAGAAGTCACTCCCTGGAAACACTGAAATTCAGGACATTCTTTAGTCAAGGGGCCTTGGGATTAATGGGTTTGACCAGATTTCTCCAAAGTAACTGATATATAAGAAGAGGATGCATCACTTTTGATGCTTGCCATTTCCCCCCGTCCCCCCCTTACCTGGGTTTTCGTGCTGAACAGGAGCTGATAGAAGCTGTGGAAGTTCTACAGGAAAGCTGAGAAAAAACAATATCCTATAGCAGAAAGGAAAATGCATTCACAAGTTTTGCCACCTTCCCCTCCAGAGAAGCTGGGTGGCACCACAGCCTTCTAAGGTCTAACAAAGGAGAGGTATGGAGAAAAGGTCTTTGAGAAGTAATTTTAAGTAATATCGTTAAAAATACATCTGTTGAAACCAGTGTGCAACATCTGTGGTGACTTTATTATTTTGCTGAATTTGCCTAGTAGGATAATTCTAGTCCAGAGGGAACTTCTGAGACAAGCATATTTTTGGTACCTGAGAATATTTACGTTATCCCCCCCATGGAAAAAAATTAATGGAGTCCCATAAACCTGTGACAAATTTACTTTATCAGCAGCTCATCAGGAAAGGAGTAGAGCAGAAACGTGAAAAACAAAGTGATAGAAGATCACTTCACTAGAAGCAGGCTTATAGCCCGTATGAGCTACTACTCCTATTAAGTAGTTTCAGAGCACAGCTCTCAAGCGGTGCCGTCCATGGAAGACGAATTATTACTTTCTCGGCTAGATATGACAGCAAAATGAGCATTTTACAGATTAAAGAGGAAGGATCAGAGTAAAACACAGAGTTCAGATGTTAGACATGCATTTTTAGGGCTGTGCTGCAGGACAGTGACATTCAGCAGTATTCTCTGAGGACATAGACCTCAGAGAAAACAAGTAAGTGCATTGAAATGAGTTTGAAGGATGCTAACAGCAAAACTATTTGTTTGTTTGCATACCAAAGTCCAAGGATTTCATCTAATAGTTTCTGCAGGTGGTGTGTAGATCCTGAAGGCATGAGAAAAGACATAAGAGCTGTGGCTCTGAATATAAACAACACATGCGGATTCAACCTTCCTGCTCTCTAGAAAAGTTATGGAAAAGTTCCCAAATCCTGAAACTGGTTATAGTGTTTGGGACCATTCTGCCAAACTTGGTGCCATTTTTATGATTTTATTAGGGTGGAAATACTAACAGAATCACTCGTGATGCCTATGTTTGTGTAAAAGAAGTGCTGCACTTCATTTCAGTTCTCTTAATCATGAGAGTGTGTATTCATTTGCTGCAGCTAAGGAGGCTGGCATTGGTGGCACCCATATATCCTCAGCAAAAAGCGGGCGTCTACCCACTTTTGAAAATGTTTGAATTCTGGTGTTTCTTGTACCCAGCTAAATATTTTCATGAAACTTGTGGGAACACCTGAGACACCCATATTCCTGTTGAATTTGGTTAAAACCAGCAGATCAAAAAATATTTGGAAGAAAGGAAAGGGGGAAAGTCAGAACATACAAACCAACTGAATCATCACACAACATCTACTACTTAGAAAAACAGGTCAAAAAATGTAAATCCGCAGTCTTAGTACTCACCACAAAGCCCTTCAGTGTTGACTCCCTGTTTTCCAATGCTCATTAATATTAAGAACAGGATTTACAGTCCTAAGGAGGATTCTTAACCTTTCCTAAACTTTGCTACATCTGTCTGCCCCTCCTATAGAAGTTTAATACTGGTTTTCCCAGCTTTCTAACACTTTGAAATGCTTCCTAATTCCACAGACCTACTACCGAATAATCCCTCCACTGCCACGCGTGGTCTGCTGAGCATCAAGTGGAAAAAACCTGAATGAAACAAGCAAAGGGAAAAAGGTGGAAAAAGAAAGGAAAAGGAGAACGGAAAAAAAGACTGATAGAGAAGAATGGGGTGAAAGAGTGGACAGAAGAATTACAGTATTTGGACTGTGTCAGAACTGTCTTAGGCTGTCAGAAAAAAAAAAGATAATGTTTTCAAGTAATTTCTAAGTATATGCCCCTGTGAAAGCTGGGAATCAATGCAAAAATTCTTAGTGCTTTGTGGCTTAGGTCTTGAGTACTTATTCCTCCTCCAGAGCAACTTCTAATAGACCATGAATAACTGATATACTTCTGTTAAAACAAATACATATTGTGTACCTCATATTTCTTGGAGAAGCAATAGCAGAAAGTGAGGAGATCAAATGGCTGGGATGGAGACATAGCAGCTTGGGTTCAGCAGGCAGAGCAAAGACTGGAAATCTCTTTTGGATTGTTTGTTTGCTTGCTTTATTAGAGATGTTCTGTGAACCTTTAGCAATTCATTAGGGATGTTGGGTTTAATTGGGATGTTTATAGAATTAAAACAATATTTTCTACGTGTAAAATCTAATTCCATTATAAAATGAGTGGAGGGACATGGTCACATCTCTATTGAACTGTACTGGAGTGTTCCATGTGCAAATCCACCAGGTCTTCAGAACATGAGATGAAATTCAAAGTCATACAATGGCCAAGAACCTTACTCTATTTAGAGTTATCTAACTACACCCCAACTTTAAACCATTAACCCTATCATTCTCCTTTTTTTTTTTTTTTAAACTCTGGGGTTAAAAATAGACGAGCAATCAACAGAGGACTGTCTATTTGTCTGTATGACTAGAACTGATCTGGCTAAAAATTAACCTAATCAAAAATAAACTGCAATGTACTGATTGCGGGAACCTTAGTACTGTCATAATTGTAATTGGGTAAGGAGAGTGCATGAAAGTTGTGGCCAAGCTCTAGATGAAACTGAAATGAACTTCGTATGGATTAGCTGACAGTGCAGCTAAACCTTCAGGTTTTCTGCTTTCATCTCCAAACACGCAGCCTGACAGAAGCAGTTTGTGCTTTCTCTTTCATAAGCTCCAGCTCTTAGCCTCAACTGCCACATCTAACAGGGAGGAATAGGAGGAATTTATGATGTTCGTTCACATGGTCTGAGAGATCCTATCAGCAAAGAAAGGGATGGATCTGTGCCTACTTTAAAGCCTGATCTCACCCTGTGACTGACATAATTCTCCTCTAAACCAAGGTCAGCTTAACCCTCTTTGCACATAAGTCTTCAAATGCCATGGACCTGGAACAGCCAAAAAAGGGTTGAAATCAGCTCAGCTTTTAGCATATTTCAGTCTAAGAAATATATACATATTTAATAAGGAATATTCTGTCTAGCCAAAATGAAAACTTAAGATTTAAGGGCAGGTCCAAATAAATAAAAATAGCACACTGAAAATCACCTTTATCTAGCACCACCTTTCAAGTTTCTACATTTTACCACCCCCAGCAATGAAATGTCCACTCAGTTCTTGCAACAAGTACACAGTGATCTACCCAGAGACACTGGCATCTTAGAAATATTAAGGTAACTTGTCAACAAAGCAGAAGTCGATGGGAAATATATGTTTCACAGATACCAACAACAGTATCTTTGTTCTCTTCTGTGAGAAACATCTTGGTTGAAAGAATGTTTGCAGGTTTGCATTAGTGTAACCCTAGTGACTGGAAACACACAAGCGGCCATTTGGTACCATGCAGAAGGTTTGCTCAGTTTAGATCCTGGGGCATCACTAGTGTATCTGGGGCCAGGAGGGCTGGGGGGATGAAGAAGGAGAATTTAGGCTTCCACAAAAAGATACTATCGCACTTTGCCAATGCTGTAGGTTTTCCTTCGCTGTAGGAAGCAGGAAAAGAACAAGGTGCCAATATAGAATCTAAATATCAGCTTGAGTGTAATTTTCACTGAAAACAGTATCATATTCCAACAGCTATGTATCTTTAAGCAACAATAATACAGTATACTCCAGGCAACTCATGGGTCTATAACATTTTATGTCTGCTGAAACATTGGCCTTTGAGTCTCAGACCTCATTCTGGTGGATATCTATATATCACTCTGACACCCCATTCCCAAACATTAATTATTCTGGTCCTGTCATTTTTATACCACATGCACCAATTATTTACTCATTTTACACCTTGCTTCCACAGTGGAGGCTAGAGATTTTGTAGGGGAGAATAGAGAGACGTTTCTGTGAATTTTTTTCTGTATTTAAATAGTGAAATACATAAATGCAAAAAGAAATGAGTCCTACTCCAGCTTCCAGCTGCAGACATAAAACTCATTGCATTGTTTCTCTTGACTGAGAATTTGGTTTATATGCACTGGTTTATTTTTCCAGGCCTATTTTAAAAAAGAAAAAAATAGCTGAACCACGGTGAAAAATGGGAAATTTGTTGGCATTGAGAACCTCTCTTTACCAAGAAGAAGAATGGCTATGCGTCTCATGGGACTTCAAAACCAGCCAGCTATGTTACAGAAAGGAAGGTCCCATGCAAATATTTCCCATATAGGAATCCCTACACAGAAGCAAAGTAGAAACAATCCAAAGCTTTGAGATTTCATCCTCTTTCAACTGTGGGATTGGAGGTTGTCATCAAGCGTTAACGCTAAGCAGGCAATAACTAAGCAGCCTAGTTCCGGCAGGGTCAGGGAGTGTTTACCCCAGCCAGTAGTTTCGGCTGGTGTCATTCCCCACCCCAGAGAAAGACAGAGCTGCTTGTGAAGACAGGCACTTTGGCAAAAAAAAAATTGGAAGTGCACTAAATCCGGAAATCGATTTCTGCTACATATACCAAGTGCCTCGCCATACGTAGGATGAGCGGTGTGATGATCTAGTTACTGCATCATTCGATCCTTTTAATTAACATGCTCATATTTTTTAGCAGCATGGGGGGAAGAAAAGAGGCCAGGAAAGGGCAAGAATCTGCAAGTGGCGCCGTCGGTTTTATTTGCCAGCATCTTCCTGATTCAGTTTGTTGACTTTGGCTCCATTCCACGTGTTGGCCAACTGTCAGGGCTTTGGACATGCATTAAACCAGAAATTTAGATGGTAATTATGATTAATATGAAAATTTATCTAGCTAACATAATGGTACAGGGCCAGACCCTGCAGCCATGACTCTTCTGTGTAAAAACTGCCAGTAACACTGACAGAAATCCCAAATAAAGAGTCAGGTTTTACCATCCTGAAATCAACGGGACAGAAGTGATGCATCGTGGAACAATAAAATATAAAAAGTTGGGGGAGAGGGGAAGCACAATGACAAATAATTCCCTAATATCTTTGCGGTCATTAATGAATGATTGATAGCAGATGTGCTGATACTCACATGATTAAATAGGTTCCAGAAGTTAGTGAGAACACGGATTACTTCAGTCAGTAAATAATTGCTGCGGTGCACCATGTTTCCTCCCTGTAGCCTCTACTCATTTCAAGTACCTTGTTTTAAAATCAATATACAGCAATATCTGGTTTATGTTTCACTGTGCTTGTGATACTTATTTGCTGCTGGTGAGTTACTTAATGGTCCTGATTCTGTCCTTGATGCCTAGCAACACTAAAAATGTGACCAAAAACCATAAAAATAATGAAACCTGGATGACTTAGGTTTATTATTAGAGGATGGTTGGTTGTTGGGAGGGGTTACCTTCCTCAGGCAAGAAACACAAATGCAGCGGAGTGTAAAGGCAGCAGATCCTGCAGCACGGCGTCTGCTCTGAAGTGCAGTAGGTGAGCTCCATCTTAGCGTCATGTTAGTGCTGCTGCGAACTCCACACATAAATGCCCCAGACCGCCTCCAGCTTAGATACCCTTCTGTTCACAGCAAAAACTTTTAGCTCCTCATACAAAGACCTTGTGAGTCAAGCTACGGGACCTCACTGTGCTCAGTGTCCAATGACACTAACAGTATTTCAAGAGAAAGAAAACCAGAAATACCATTCCTGTTTGCTGCACCAAAGTCAATAGCTAGCTCAAGGGCAGTGCTGCTAGTTGATTGTAAACATTGGAAGTTGAAGATGTTTTCTGGAGGCAAACATATTTTGAGGACATTTAGGTCTATACTCGTTTCCAGATTCATGATAAAAGAAGCAGGACTGGTGTAGCAATTAATTAATTAAGTTGATTATACGTAAAATTTCTCATCAGGTTATTTTTGAACATAAATATAACAGTTTTTTAAAGTCTGATTTATGAAAAAAGGTTCAATAATGTCTAGTCCAGAAGGCTTACCTTATTTTACATTTATACTGAAAGCAAAATTCAGCTATTGAACATAGTAATTTCTTTTCTGTTCCGCTTATTCACAAACACTTTTAAATTACCATGAAAAAGAAATTATCCATTTCCATTTTGCTTCCCAACAACCACCTGAAGACGACAGATAGGGTGAAAGGAACTTCTCAGTAATTACCAAATAATTTACGACCAAATAAATCTGTAGACAGCACCAATTTAATAACCAACCAAGAGGTGACAGTACAAAAAGATTTGTGGAGGTAACCTCATACCTGAGAGTGGTCAATGACATATTAAATTAAAGATGTCTCTCTTGTGGAAGCCAACTAAAAGCCTAAGGAAAGGATTTATTAACTCATTTGTCATTAAACCCAGCATTTTCTCAATACAGTAGAATTACTGGAAAGTTCATATAACCAAACATGATAGGGGTCAAAGTATTCCAGTCTTGTAAGCAAGGTTACGACTGTCCTCCTCTTTTTGCAGACGGGTGCCATAAGAATTAGGTTTCCTATGATCCCTTCCTCTGTCTCAGCCTTACAAACGCTTATAAATTACAGCAAAAATGCTATTGAAATGACTGCAGAATTTATCACCAGCGCACTAGCAGTATTTGTCATTACAAGAAGGCAGACATATATTCCCAAATTGTGAGTAACTTGGGAATACGAGCAGTCTGACACAGCTTCCATTACAGTGACTGGCAACAGCTTTAATAACCAACTACACGGGGGAAAAAAATAAGCTGTCTGATGAGTTGATATACTATTTGACAATATTTCCATTTTTAGGTTGTGACAAAGCATAAAAATGTCAGTAAAGTTCAAGGACAGAGTGATCTTGCTATAGAAGACCATAACTCTTACTGATCTTGGTAGGAGTTGTGTCAACTTATACTAAACCTCAGACTGATGCAAACTCTGCATTTCCCGATTTCTCCTTTGTAAAATTATTGCATATTTCATTATCTCAGCATATTCATTATAATTTTTATTGAAGCCTATTATGCTACAATAGATCCTTATTTGCCAGAATGGACAATTGATTTGAGCAAGCGTGTTTGTATATGTGATGGTTTTAGATCTGTCCCATGGAACGAATAGAGGCACCTTCTGGAAATGCCCTTGATGCGTGCCTGGCATGGGTTATTTGGCATTTCCAGAAAGTGTCTTTAAGTAGGATGATCAGCTTGTGCACATCCCTATTTGAAACTTTCTTTCTCTCATGTACTTTAGGAAGGTTGGATAGCAACAGGGTCACAGAGGTGGGAATTTGCAGTGCTGAATGTAGTTGGAAGTCCCGAAGAAAGCAGAGGGCACGGTTCAAGCAGAGCAATTGCTGCTGTGCTGCCTGGATGGTGCAGTTTGAGTCTGACACCTCGGAGGGTGGACTCCTGTGAAGGTATGATCAGTTCCTTGTCAGTCTGAAACTCATGCATTGTAGCGTGACCTAAAGCCAACTGAAAATAGAGATGTAAAGTGGGTCCTTTTTTGAAATGTAAATCATATCATACAATTTTAACCAAATTTCCTTTTGTTTCCTATATAAATGACAGCTGCTAAACAAACAGAGCCTTCTAAGAACTATTTGTTTCCAAGTATCTCAGTTTAGAATTAAGTTTCTGGGAAATAGTTATAATGTCACAGCCAATACATTTTTGCCCCATGATACTTATTTTGCAAAATGAAAACCAACAGTTACAGCTTTAAGAGGCAACAAGCACAGCAACTACTTAACAATTTGTTCTTGGCAGGATCTGACCATGTCCCAATACCCAACAGATTAATGTTTTTATAAAGGAAAAATGCAGTATTCAGCAGGGAAAGAGATTATTGCTGGCTGGAGTGCAAAGCAGAACATTGCTTCCTCTGTTCACTTCTAGCACAGTATCTCTCCTCGAAACTCGGCTATCCCACCTCTTCAAGAAACCTGCATCGCAGGCACCCCTTCAAACAGCAGATATCCCAATCGCTATCTTGGAAAACACTTTTTGGGAGGGATTTTGCACAGTTTTACTTGCAAACTATATTACAGGCTCCATGGGTGGGACAGAGGAGGATGCACATCTTTGCCTTCTATCAGCTCAGCTCACTTAACCATTACTTCAGGACTTTGACCCTTTCCACGTGCTGGATATCAGAGCCAAAGCAAGCATGTATGAGTAAGGTTTTCACGCTATGCCAATTTTGACAATGTGTCTTTTCTCCATGGGAAGAATGATAGCAATTCACAGAAGGGACAAATGAAGGGACTTAATAAAGCAACCCCTGGATCTGGTCCCACGTGTCTGTGCTGCCAGATGGTATGTGTCAGTGGCTTTCCAACATCCCTTCTTCCCAGCTGGGTCACCACTCCAGAGGCAAGGCCCAATGCAAATCCCATTACATGTCAGGAGGATGTATAAAGGGTGAGAGACTTTGTCTCTGCACTGAAGCACAAGGTACGAGACAGAAATTCATTAGGTCTACTCCGCCACAGTGCAGTGCGGGCTGTGGACCACAAGCAGTCCTTTTATAACTTTGCAGATTACCTTGATCCAGGGTCATAGTATGGGAGCCATCATTCAAGATCATAAGCAATAAAATAGTAGGTTAAAAAAAAAGAAAAAAGAAATCTCATTCCATGTATACTACCATACAGCATCACCTTCTGCTGCAGTGCTGCCCCAGCAGATAATGTTGAGCCTATGGCTCCCTCTGTGGAAATTAAATCAATTTATCCATGAATACACGGCAGGTTTTTTGTCAAAGGTTAAGAATTTGTTACAAATTTTTCATTAGTTTACATTTATACAGAGAGGAAGAGGAAAAAATCCTTTTCCAGCTGTATTTCAACTATGTGGAAAGGAAAGCAAAGACATTTTAATATGTTTCTGGATTTATTTTCATTTTAAACTTCACCCAGAGTGATCTTTCCATGACCCTGCTACTTCAGCCCTCCCTAGACCAATGTACCACAGACCACTGACCCCTGCGATGGAAACGCTAGTTTTGTGGAGATGAACCAAAGCAGTGTTAGCCCTTTGCTGATCAGATAACCAAAGAGAAGTATTCTGAGGCAGAGTTATGTAGATGGATAAAGTGCCAAGTAGTGAATACACGGAAAGATCTAGAAGTATTTAGATTAGGACAGATTGACTTTATCTACAGGATGGGGCAAAGTAATTACAGCTAAGGTTTTAAGTCTGTTCACAGCAAGTGGGGCATTTACTATTCATTACAGGGAAATCAAATTGGACCTTGGACACGCTGATGGTAAGAGTGACAAGGAACAGGTATTTCTGTGAGCTGCCCATTTAACATACAGAGACTTCCCACATCAGTATCAAAACTGACTCATTTTTCAAACTATGGGGTTGTCTTTGCTTAATATGCTTGATATTGATAAAATGGTTACTTTCCATACACACTTGCACTACCTACAGGAATGGTGTCAGGTATAAAACCCACCAAGAGTCCAGATAAGGTTAGTTAACTTTGAATGTTGTTGCCCTCTCAGAGTGAAAAATATCAGACAGTATCTTCAAAAGAATTTTTGTTAGAATATTAAACATTATCACAGCAGTACCGAAACTATGTTGAATGGAAATAAGCCGCACTTTAAAAGCAGCAGCACTGTCATATTTTTAAACAGACATTTATGCGACCTCTGTTTATGCTGTGCAAGAAAGGACTGTTAGGATGGCAAGGATGGATTTTCAACAGCCTTCAGGCTGCTGTTCATGCTGCAGTTTGTGTCCATCATTCAGCAGTAAGAAATATTGAGAGGAATTAATAATGAAGTAGAGGGCTGTGGTTGCCCTTAAGCCTTGCAGGAAATGTGCTCGGGAGCAGCATTTGCATTGAAGCTCTCAATATATTTTGGATATACTTCATGAAAGCTCTGCTGGTGCATGCCAAAGTGACAGCAATGCCTCTTACTTCATTCTGGAGCAGTCAGTCCCTATGAAGGATGTCAGCAGGGCATAATTCTGCATAGCAGAATGGTGTCTCTTCTAGGGACACCTAGATCTTCTCTGATTTCTGATGTTTTCCACTTCTTGTAATGCCAGAAATTCCCCAAAAGACTTAGTTAAGGGGGTTTTAAATTTTCTGGTTCTACAGAGATATTAAAAACCCCATGGCCCTTGCAAAGAATAAGGGAACGTCTGTGCATATCTGCGGTAATGCCACTGAAATCAGTTAAGTTGACCCGTGTTTGTAGACCATGTGTTCCTTTTGTTTTATAGTACCACCAATTAAATATACTTGGCTAAACTTAATGAATCTTAATTCTAGAAATACAAGACTTAACTGACTCAGGAAAAAATATCATGAAGAATCCTATTTTACAACAGAACCTTTAATGCTTCTTTAATGAGCAAATTTATTGCAGTTCATGGTTTCCATTTCCTCACAAAAACCCCAGCAGAACAGATCTTCTCAATCAAATGCATTATTGGCCCTGCTCCACCTTCCCATTAACTGCGAATCATAAGCTAGCACTGAAAAATAAACTTGATTTACTTTAAGTAGAAAGAGAACAGAAAATAAAAGTAGCGGAAATATTTCAGGTGCTGAAAAAAAAGGCTGCAATGTTGAATTTTAATCCCAAGTAAGTGATCTGGAGCACAGCTAGTGCATGTTCCTAAATACTATGATGCTTGCTGTGCAAAGGCTTTCTGCTCCTGGTTTAATGCATGTGACAGCTTCACTGATGGGCCCTCCTAGGTCTCTAGTGCTGTGCTTTGGATTTAGTGCTCCAAACAGTTTGAAGAAAAATGCCATCCCACGAAGAGTGTTAGTTATAAGGCTCTCAGGAGTTAATTGATTACAACCTCCCAATCTTCATTATCTAAGGCATTACACCTGTAGCTCTAACTGAAGTACTTATGACTCTATCCAACAGATAGCTGCCTGTACCAAACTGCAGGCAAGCTCTGCCTGTACTAAAAAGTATGAATGTAATGCACTGTAAAACTACCACGAGCAGACAGCTGCTAACTTCTCAACGAGCTGAGGACAAACAAAGCCTGAAGGACAGCAAAGTCGAGCTTGTGGAGGGGAAGGAGGAGGCAAGTTCAGGGGTGCAGACTTTGAAAGGTGACCACCAGCCAGGCACACTCACTTCCCTACCAGCGGGGTTAAAGCTGCGAGGAAAGCAACCAGGGCATAAGGAAAAGATGAAAACAAGATTATGCAACATATTCTAGGTGGACGCAGCATGCTACATGCTGAAAAATAGCCTTTTATTTATTGATATTGAAGAGACACATCTAACAAACCCCTCTCAGACGCCGGATGTATCAGCTTGGCCATGGCACAGGCATGAAATTTGGTCAAGGGACGTTTTCCATGAAGGAGTGCAGACAACAGACTGCCCCTATATAAAGTGTAAATGTATCTTAAAAGGCGGCCTCTCTCCCTTTGCTCTGCTGACACTGCTACAGCCACTGGAAGTGCCAGTGTAGTAACCATATGGAAACAGGAGAGAAACTAATCTGCCTGAACCACTTAACAAACATATGCTTGGACAGATAGGCTTTATTTAGGGCTTTGAAGTCCTAAAATGAACATCCAAATCAAAGACAGCTAGTACAGGCAGAGGAGCAGAAGGTTATTGACTCAGACAAACAGTGCTTGACAAGCAGGGAGCTGAATGCTGCAGCAGCTGTGGTTTCAAAATGGGTTTTATCGAAACATTACAAGATCGGATTCACCCCCGCACAGGTGTACACAAGAGAGACGCATGCTTTTGGGATTAGCTGTTTGAGTTAACAGGGCATTTTCCACTTTTGATGAGACCCAATATACGCAGGAAGCAGAAACAATAACACCTCTTGCATCCTTATGAGTTCAAGTAAAGCCCACTGAAGTCAACTGAAGAGAAAGGGGGAGGAAGGTACCTCCATGACCTTTCCTATCCCACAAACTTCAACTTTCCTCAGCTCCGGCAGAGCTAGCAAAACACAGGCAACAGCAACACAGTCTGAACCACTGAGAATTTCTGTGGTTTTCTGGTTCTTATTATTTTCGTTATCCTGTGCCTGTTGATATCCATCCTTAAAGATAACACGGGGGTTTGCCTGACTACCAGTAGCCAAACTTTCATTGACTCAAAAAGGGGCAAGTTCCAACCTAAGACAGAAAAATGACCAAAATATGAGGGGAAAAGACATAAATGTAGCACATAAAAGGGAGAATAATCATGTCCTAATTTTAAGTTGCAGCTTTTACCATATCCACTACTCCTCCTTCCTCCCAGTGTTTGTTGAGCAATGCAACTAAATCATGCATTTAAGTTTATAGAAGTCCCTTCCTATGGCAAATAGAGTGGCAACTTTTCTATGCAAATTGAGTGAACAATTAAAAAGATACTTTAGCTGATATTTGTAATAGGAATGTTCATAGGGAAAAATTAACACAATTTTAAAGGAAAAAATGAGTAACTTGTGGTAGCCTGAGGGCAGGAGGAACCGACACGATGTTATTGCACGCTTTATGCCCATGCAATATTAATGCAATCACCATGACAACGGTGACATCCTCTGAAATTATACACCTTTACAATTACGGAACGTCTTCTGAAGGAAAAACACATCTGCAGCTCGCAGGGAGGCTGCTGTAATCTAAAATCTATCATCTTGTCTTTTTGTAAGCATTCAAACATTTCTTCAACAACTCTTTCTTCTAAAGGCTATCATGATAAATTAGTTTCTAATTTGTGTCTGACCTAAGCTTAGCCATGGCTGTCTTTTTTTTTTCCATAGTGAAAAACAAGTGTATGCTTTAAATTTACACAATTATTGTTTAAAGGCAACAAGTCATACAAGAAAAAAAAGTCTGCACAAAGCAGCTGACCAAAGTCTTATAAAAATTGAAAGGTTCAACATGTCAAAACCAATCATGGCTACATCCACCAGCCACCTTGCTTAATCAGGAGCTAAGGCAGGATGCATCATGTACATTTCTATAGTGTTAGTACAGTGTTTTCAGTGAACAAATAATCTGAATCACACTGAGAATAATATGGGAAAATATATAATCTGGGGGCCTGAATAGCAGCCATAAAGTAATTGCTCAGTAAAGTAATATACAGGCCACCAGACACTGTGTCATGGCAATGTTATCCTTTTCATAATGTATTCAGAAAAATCAAAATGACATAAGCAGGCTTTAGTAATGATGTCTCACTTCTAGCAAAATGCCTCACGTGGATTACATACACTGCAGTCCTTTTTATAGTCTCATTACAATTCCTTTCAAATTGAAACCAGGCTGATTCAAATGCCCATTCCTCCACTCATTTCAATATGAAGTGAAAGCATCCAGTACCTCGGGTTTATTAGAAAGGAAACGAAGACTTATGAAACAAGAAATAGTGAAAACAAAGTGCTAAGTGTCCTTGCCCCAGCAGAAACTGGGGTGAAGGTTCAAGGTAGCAGCTACTTACTTTTATTGCCCTGTTGCTGAGGGAGGATGCACTGGATGTTGTCAGAGCGATATAAGACTCACTTTGTGCAGTGGCTGAAAGTTCTCATCCAACAAAAATACATTAAAAGCATTCAAGAGTTTCAGTGTCCCTGTTTATCTTCATAAAGAGCTGGAGATACAGAAGAAAATAAGACAGAGAGAGGACTCCTTGATCCATTAAAATCAAATTCAAAAGTCCAAATGCTATCACTGGGAGAGAAACTGGTTTTAGACTTTTCTCTAGTATCTATCTTCACCATGTCCTGGTTAGACACGCTTATGGATCTTCAATTTATTCCCACCTGTTTAGCCTTATAAACTACTCCAGCATAAAAACAGCATATTCAGAATTTACACTGAAACGTTCTGATGTCAGTCATAAGATATCCACTCTAATACATCGGCAGAATAATCCTGCACTGGTGTATCTTCCTTACAGTCTGAGCAGATGGCGGGAGCATGGCTCTGGTGGTCAGGGGATGCTCTGCCTCCACAGCCATTTCCAGGCAGAGGAGGAGAAGGGTGCTCTGGTGCCAGGAAGAAGAAGGGTGGCTGGTCCTGACCAAAGCATTCAGCAATTAGAAAGCTAGGACACTGATCTCAGTCATGGACACAGCTACTAATAAAAACTATCCAGCATCCTCACTGTTTTACCCAACTGAAATATTGGCTCCATCATGTGCCTGTCTTGTGAACAAAGTTAAAACCATATGAGACAGGCTCTGTGCAACTATGTGACCCCAGTTAGGGGAAAAGAGAAAACACTGTCTTTCAATTAATTCCTACTGTCATCGGGCTTACAGCAGATGTGAAATTGGCCCAGTGACACATTCTTGCACATAACTTAGGTCTTTTCCTGACAGTGGCTGACTAATGCAATATGGGGTAAAAGATGCTAAGGAGAGAGGGGGAGCCTTAGAGAGAGATACTCACTATATTGCTCAAACCTCTGTATGCTTTGCCACGGTAAGAGCAGCACCATAGCATGGGTGATCAAATATGGTCTAAGGATAAAGATGGACAGTCCTACAGTTTGTGATAAAAAAATTATAAAACCAGCATAACTAATCAAGAAATGTAAAACAGACCAAATGTTTCTCACTACAACCCTCCCCGCCAAAGATTATTTTAAAAAAAAAAAAGTCAAAGTAAACTAAATCTGAAAATCCTTAGGACACATTTTATCCTACATTTGGTTAAAATATTATATATGTGTATGTGTTAAAAGAACCTGGAGAGGTTGTATAACTGCTTTCTTTGGAACACACTACAGTCAGTCAAACATCAGACTTATACAAAGCTCAGTTCCAGTGACACCATTTATGACACTAACTTCTGTGGTTATGCTGGCAGGAATGGTTGAGCCACCCACTGTAACAAATATTAGACCATTTTGTTTCACAGCTGTTTCTTGGATATACATTTATGTACCTTCACTAAAATGAAACCACTTCTGAAGCAGAGGAGAGCAAGCGGAAGGTACTTTTAGGGCACATTTCAGCCAAACCTGCTCAAACTGGTAGGACCATCTAAGGCAAACACTGCTACATCTTTACCTCTGTACGGAGCAAATCGGGCTACAGCCCTGTCTGAAGGACTGAGAGATCGCAGCAGGCGACACCCTAGCTGACAGCTCCCCAGCAGAGCTCAAACCCCGCTCCTGGAAGCCTGACAAACACCAGGCTTCAATCACTACGTGACGCCTCTCCAACTTACAATTTACCCCAGAACTTTTATTATTATTATTTGGATTAGCATAACACCAAGAAACACTGTGAAGAACACTGCTTTGAAAACATACAACAAGATGAACCATAACCTCGAATAAGTTCTGTAGCCTCAGCACAAAGCAAGAATCAAGAGATTACACATACGCTGGTGTAAAAGAGCAGTGAAACAATATTGGTCAGCACACCTAGCAAGGATCCCAGCACACCAGTGGGCTAACTATTGTAAATTAAGCCGATGGAACCGCGCTGATTTACTGAGAAAACATCCTGTCGAGTTTGTATTATACTTAACTGCTGCTTCATATTCAATTACAAAAATCTTAAAGCAACACAAAAGCCTACAACAACAAAGTCGGCGCCTGCTGTGCACCAGCTGTCTGCAGTGACAGAGCATGATGGATAGCCCCAGCCTTTGGGGGGTCTAAGGACTAAAGCAGTCCCTCAGCAACCAAAAATACTGGCTTCTTCACGCATTATGATCTTTGTTGCAAGAGTACTTTCCCACTGTGCCCATTTCCATCATTGGGAAATAATTATTGTCATCGGGAATGATCCTGTTTTCATTTACTTCAGCGGGAGTAAAAACACCATGAGAAAGAAATTACGGGGCTGGAATGTTAATCCTCATGCATCTTTTGGGAAGACTGAAGCACAAACTCCCCTGACCTTTCCAACGTTGCCCACTGGATGGGCAGAGCCCAGTACCCCAGCCCAGCAGTTTGCCCTGGAACTCTGTCACGGATCGAACTGCAGCACGTACAAGTGCCAGGGCCGCGCACAGCCCCGCTCCCCAGAGCCCAGGCAGCGCTGCGACGTGCACATCGTGTCCTTGCAACACAGATGTTGAGGAAGCAAATACATACAGCAGGCAGAAATCCTTCCTTTCAGGGAAAAAAAAGCATGATGACAACCTGGTGTACAAGCAAGAGCTCACGGTTGGTTGGGGAGAGAGGTTGGACAGTTTCTTCGAGGACTCAGATTCACCCCTGGATTTGTATTTTGGGGGCACAGAAAAAATTCTAAAATGCTATTTTTGTCTCCTGGACGAATTCAGTGAGTCTATTTCAGCAAATTACTGTCATTAAATGCATCTGAAAGCAACTGTAATTAGGGGAAGAACCAAAGATAGTCATACACAGAATCACACTGCCAGGACTATGGCAAGGGTAATTAATATTTTAGAGGAGGTTGGAAGAGACTTATAATAGTGCCAAATTATGAAATAACCAAGTCAGAAGAGATTTTTCTTTCTGTCTTCCGCTGCTGAAGATGAATTCCTGAAACGTAAGTCCCAAAGGATGTTCCCTCCCCTCCTCGGTCCCCACCCCCTCCCAAAAAAAAGGAAAGAAAAAAAAAGGCTTCAAGTTTTCTGTGCAGAAAGAGTCTGAGATCAAAGGAGATGAAATTAATAGAAGGGGGTCCAACACAGAATATCACTCAAAACTTGTCCATTTTATTTCCAGCCTCCCCTTCAGCTGTTTATCACTTTTTCCATCTGTTTCAAGAGAAGCTTTCTATGATTTTGGAAAATCAGACGTGCTAAAATCATGCTAAAAATATTTCAATTGCAAAATATGATGCTTCATAAAATACCAGAAGGCCAGAAATAATTCACAGGGAAGCTTTCAAAATGCTTCAGGAACACTTTTGTATAAAATTGCATGCTGAATCATAAAAAGCCTAGGAGAGAGAGGACTCCCCAAAGACATTTAAAGCTAACTGAAACTTTTTGTACATTAACATTGAGAAATTTGGAGGAAAAGGAGAAAAAACATTGAAGACATTTAAAATATGCTTTTCTAATACATAGAGATCCCTGAGCGGATGTTCACATATCCAGTTTGTATCTTTTATTTATAAATTTTCAGATAAAAGCAAGAAATTTCAGGAAGGTTTTAAGGAACTTGCAACACATGCTACCAGATCAAACGCTATAAAAATGGGATGTTAGTGCATCACCACTTGTCTGCAGAGCCAGGTAAGATGACTCTGTGCTACTCCGATGCCATCGTAAAGTAAAGCATATTAACTGAAAACCTTGAAAGTTGACTTTGCATTTACCCTTGACTGGGAGCACACATATGGTTAATCCCATAGCTCAGCTGACAGTGGTAATTTATGTTAGCTAAGCTGCTCCATTGACTACATGTGGATGTGTGAAAGGCCAGTTTCTATTCTCTCAGCCAACTTCTTGACTCATTGTTATTTTGCAAAAATACCCAGTACTTCAGTTTCTGACTAATTCACTAAATCATAATTTCTCTATATTCTTTAACATGTTCATTCCTCCATGCCTTTGGAGCAGGCTGCATTTTTCACCTGAAACAAAGATTGAAATCCAGAAGTAGATTTTAGCTATCAACAGTTGCACGTATTTTGCAGCATCATTTCACAAAGCCAGAAAGAGGTCTAGTGTTCCTCCTCCTGAAGCAGGGCAGTAAGGCAATATTACAAATGATCTTGTAAAATGCACTTCAATGTGCTATGTTTAAACTGCTCCAGAGCCAGCTCTGGTAGATACTGCAAAACCAAGAAAATCATGTGCCAAGCATGATTTCTGGCAGGCAAGAAACCAAGAACTATTAATCCCACTACAGATTATATTATTTTCAACCATTTATTCATGACTCAGTGACAATACCCTCTCCACTGCCTTTCTTTCACTGCATGTTAATTTAAATGACAACACATAGACAATATTGTACTGCAATACTCAATGCGATAACAGATTTTGAGCCAAATTCTTGGCTTACAGGACCCAATAAATATGCAGTTATTTAATGTAACCAGACCAAATTACCTGACTGAGCAACTTGGCTCTCCCTGTATTTAAAAGACCCACAATGATGAGCATAAAGTTTAAATTTGTAATTTTAATCCCTTGCTACAATATACACCAGTGATTCTGCACAGTTGTACATACCTCCCCAGGAAGCAAGCTATCAGCATCATGACCACATTTAAATAGTGTTTCTGAGATCAAATTGGTTTAAACCAAGGAAAAATATAACAACTCACTAGCCTTCACTACCTGCCACTTGTGCATTAGCCTCATGGAACGTCTTCTTCCTTTCAACCTTCCTAGGTGGGAAACTCCAAACGTCCCACTCCAAACTTTCTACGTGCAGCCTGTAACTGATATTACAATGCCAAGCAAACGTGCGGTGCCAAGAGACTTCTCAGTGTCTGTTTCTGGTAACTCTACTGCTGCCCATGCTGTTATTCAGCCATGCTAGGCTTCTGTAATTCATAATAAATCATAACAATAATAGGATTGTCTGTGGATAATCATCTGTGAGAACTGCTGACAGAGTGTCAGGAGAAAAGACTCTCCATTATGTTAAATCCAGCTTGGAGGAGCCCAAAAGAAAGTGGAAGTGCAGACCCATGGCCCTGGGGCGCTTTCAGAGCACCCTACCATGCTCCAGGCAACATCCTCCCTCAGCTTTCAAAAGCTCTGACATGCCCAAGTCGGGCCACCCAGCAGGGCCAAAGGCAGCTTGTTCTCCTCTTACAGCAGCTCCATTTGTTGGAGACCCTCTACATAATAAAAAACCCAGAAAGGCAGAGAGGGTTGGATTCCACCCCCTAGTCCACCAGACTCTCCCTTCCACAAAACAGAGGACGAGGGGAGAAAATATTTCCTGTGTAACATCACCCACATTATGGAGATGGCTTGGCTTATCGCAACAGCCTGTGTTGTCTCAGGAGCATCGAGAGGAACAGCATGGTTAGTTCTACAGAACAACCTTTGTTGCTTGTAACTCTCCCACTCATCTTCAGTGCCATTTCTCTAACCTCCAGCAAAGCGAGCAGCTCCATATTCCACACTGTTGCTTTGAAGAATTTTTAAAATAGATGTTGTTCTACAGGTGTGTGGAGTACTCAGAGCAGAAAGGAAGTCTGTCATGAAGAATTACAAGAGATAAGAAAAAAATGAGCTCAATTTCCTTTGTTGCATTCATTGGTGCAGTTGTGCCATTTTGCTTCTGTCACATTTGTTGTTGCTGTGATTGGAGAAAGTAGAAAGAAGGCATTCACAAAAGCCTGAAATGTCAAAATTGGTAAGTATGCCAATTTTAGGGAACGTCTGATCTAGAATACTCCAAAGAGCATTTGATCTTTGCTTCCCCCCCCCCACCCACAGACATAAGCAGCTGCAAATCTAGGTTTGAAAAAACAAGTGATCAGTTACGCAAAGAAAAAGATGTTAACTTTAGAAGCTGTTTTATGTCTCTTATTGCTGATTGCCAGGCATGGTAAATATTTGCCTAGAGTATTTACTTTTACTTTTTGAACGTATAGGTCCAGATTCATTAACATACCCTACCTGCTTTATACTACCCCAAAGACGAAAAGAAGCCATAAACTCTGCTGAAAAAAAAATGATTACGCTTGCTTTGTATGGACAGAATGAAATAAAACAGCGAGAATATACCAGTCAGTGTAGACATAAAAATCTGTCTCCACTGGTAATAGACAATTTGCCTTCCTAAAATGTTAAGCTTTAAATGGAAGATGTGTCTCTTGGCTACTGATGTAATTTCCATCCTTCCTGTAACATTGAGATATGTCTTAAAAATTGCATATTCTGATAGTACTTCATGTTTTTCAAAGGTCACTTATATCACATTTCCAAATCTGTTGATGATTGAGCTTAAACACCAGGGGAATGATTCTTGTAATGGCTTTGTCTGTTCAGTGTCTGTTTCTCTCCACTTCCTGAAGGAAATCAAATCATGAGGAATATTTAAGTCCCTGGTCACATATGTGAATGTTTCATAATTGACTTCTGTATTTATTTTCCTAAAAGAAAAGGGATTCATCACCTCTGAATTACTCTGTCGAAGAAGCGTTACATCCAAAGCATACAAAAGTCAATTCAAGTGTTCTGAATAACATTAGTAGGCTTAACATCAGGCCTTAAAGTTGATTATTGGAGAACAAAGGTACCCCGTATGCCTGGGTTTTTAGGTTGAAAGCCATTGAACTTGTTCATTATGAATAATTTCATGATTTGAACATTATTTGTTGTACTTTCAACTCCAGATACATGTCAAAGAGGTCTTGGAAGGTCATTTCCTTATTTTATCCTCACCTCCCTTACTGTTACACATTGCAGCCCAGAAAGACTGTCAAGTATATATACAGCAAACCTAGGTAGTACACACAGAACTGTATATTACTCAGCTGTTTTCTTTATAGCTTGTAGCACTTTGCCTGAGCTGTTAATGGAACTGTCTGTGTACTAGCTCAGCCAGATCAAAAAGCATCGGTAGGCACAAGAGCTGTCTACTGGTTGTCTTTCCCTCTCTGCTAGATCATCTCTATTTTCTCAGGAAAAAGAAGATGAAAAGTTCTCAAAACTCTGTCTGTGATTTGATATACTCATCTTCAAAGAAATATAACACCTCATAGATCTCAGTCGTAATTAACAATGCAATTTGAGGTTGTTTAGCTAGAATCCCCCTTTACTGAAAGTCTTGCAACATTTTAAAAGGTTTTGGGTTTTCTTATTACTCTTGAGATGCTAAAAAAATCATTTTATTCCTCTCCCAACAGATAAGTAGTTTCATATTGCTTTCAAACCAGTGTTGTCTTTAGGAAAGAAACAGCCAGAAGACCACCAGCTTGTATTGTTCAAGCAACAGAAATATGTTGTTGGGAACTCTTTGTGCTAGACTTTGGCTGTGATGACTATTTAGTTACATGATTTAGTCATGCGATACCCCCCCTTGGACTCATCTGAAAACACCAATATAATATTTTGAGGACAGAATTATAAGCAAACCTATCTGAAAATAGTAAGGATGCCTGGCAGTGAAGAGCACGTGTATTTGCATCACCTTTGAATGTAGCTGAAAGTATTAGGTTGCAAAGGGTGTAGAAAGTTTCCAACGCACCTCGAATATTCCACTGTTTAAGATTTGAACACTGAAACCCTGGGAAGTTCTTCATCTCTTTCATTCTTGCAGTTTCTAAAAGAGTAAATGTTCATTTGCTTTTGACATTTGGAGCCAGTGTAGCTTATTAAACAAGATGAATAGAGCTGGCGTCAGACATCCAGAAACTTCTAGCGTCCTAGTGTTAGGCAGAACAAGGTCAGAGCTTCACTTTCTACTTCTTTTCAAGCCAGAAAGGAAATAATATTATATATAATGTCATGTTGAATATGGTCAGGTGTCAGGACACAGATAACTTCATGAACTGCACAAGTATCCAAAATATGAAATACAGATGTAATCCCTCCTAAAGAGGGAGTCACACACATATGGGAACTTCAGGTTTTAGCTTTTTGCTCTGCAAACTTGCCCTAACCTACAGGATTTTTGTCTTTTGAGTAGGATAGTGACAGCCCTTAATATTTGAACGTAGTATTTTTGCCTATGGGCATTGGATTCACTCTGTGTGGTAGGTACATATACCACCTATGTGGATGGTATGGGATGCATTGAAACAGAATTCTAAAAACAGGACAATCTTTCTGATTTCAACAGTAGGCTGATGTGTTGCCCCAGTGACTCTCTTCTCCTTCAGTTTCCTACTCATAGGAAGGGAATAACTTCATTGACTTCTTTTAATAAAGCACTTTGAATTAATATTAATATATTCATATGAATAAATTCTGCAACACTGCACTACGAATAATTTCTGTAATGTAAGAATTGTAACATATATTTATTTATAAAGAATTTAAGGATGCCATTCATATGAATCTTGATGAAATGTTTGCACTAAGATAAAACACTTCACAGAAGTGTTAAAAAGCACAATGGAAAAGGTGGCTGAAAATTATTAATGCAATGAGGACGATCCCTCCTCTTAGTGCCAAAGTACACATGAACACCAAACTCTTCAAACACTAACAAAAATTTCTATCACTTGAAAAAAAGAAGCAAGAAAAAACATGGGATTCTTCAGCACTGAAATTTAATCACTTCTGTGATTAGACTTCTGTTAGGAGTCTAGCGTGCAGCCATTAATGCATTTAAACAGACCTAAGCACCCTCCCCTTGCAAAAAAAAAAAAAAAAAAAAAAAGGAAAAAAAAACCCCAAACCAGCAAAAGTAAGATAACTCCCTGAAATTTGGAATATAGCTTATAATTGCAAATCTTTCTCCTAACATAAAAATACCATTGGCTGTTAAAGTAACCACTTTAAATAGGCTCATGGGTTACAAGTTTCATTTGAAACCAGTACCTGTAGCTTGAGTCAAGGTACTTCAAAAGAGTTTTCATCTGCTAAAACCATTATCATTGTTTTCTAGAAAATAGGAGAGTACTTAACTGAACAGACTCTGCACTTCCTTTATTGGGACAATAGAGTAATTCTTCTTCTTTTTGTTGCTGTTTGTTTGTTTTTGCCATTTTTAAGCAACAGATAAGAATTCTGACAGCCCAAATCAAGTGCTAACTTGTGTCACTCACATTATCAGGTGATTTCATTAACTGGAGAAATGAAGGGAATAAGGACCTGCAAAACCACAATTTTATTAACTGTATTGGCATAAGGAACACAACGTTAAATACATGAGTTTTATCACTGGCTTTATCACGTAAGGAAAAAGTGTATATGAACATATATACTTTTTTTCCAAGAGGACAATAGGTGCCCCAGAAGAAAGCTCAGACGACCCTGCCTTCCTATTCTTAACTGCATATTGGCTCAGCCAGATGGTTAACCAGAGATCATTACATTCAAGCATAGGATTGTGGAAAATTACTACTTCTGTTCTCTGGACCTAACCCTTGTTTTAGAAAGGTGACATCATTACCAAGCACTAGTAAACTGAAATAAGATTGAGCTGATTTCCTGTTACTTTGCGTACCTCCCTTAAAGATGCATTTTACAGTCCGTGTTCACAGCCTTGCAGGAAGAGGATGCTTATTTTTAGCAACATCCTTGAATGTTTCTACCAGTGAGTAGATCTACACGCAAACAGTACAATTGCTAAATCTCATTGATCCAACTGGTTTTTGTTACTGAAGAACAAAGGTAAATAGACTACAATGGTGGATTTATACAATGCAGTCAAGCACCAAAGACTGGGAACAAGAATATAATCATCTTACTTTCTTTTTTTACTACAATTTTAATTTAAAAAAAAAAAAAAAGGTAAGAAAACAAATTGAGGTCACAGCTTATTTTTCCAAACAGAATGATTCACATCTACAGTTATGAAAACATTACAAAATTCAGGCCATGCAGTCGAGTCCTGTGGTAGAGACACAGACCAGCTTCAGAAGATTTGATTTCAGAAACCTCCAGCAGCAAACCTGCCCTTTTCCTTTTCTTCCCGTGCCAACAGCATCTGTTCTGCCATATGACCTGCCATAAAATTCCTGACAGGAATTCTGCGCTATTTCACTGGATTTTTCTTCACCCCAGTCAGTTCTAAAACAATATTCCTTGAATCGAGACAAGGACAGAACTGGCAGATCCGCAGGTTTGCTGTTTTGGCATCCCAGAGTACCAGAATCCACATCTCCATGGTAGCTTTCCTTGGATTTGGGAAATCCTAAGTATTCCATATTCTATAACTGCATGGACTCACAACCCTTGAGGGCGCTAAGGCCATAGAAGGCCTTAAATACAACATCATCACCCATCCTTCTGCCTCAATCATAAACAATTCACCCCCAGATCCTTTATGGTAAGGCAAAAAGCAGAAAGAGCCCTGCTGCATTGCTTTGCTTTGATTGTGCTTGCCTGGGGCGGGAGGAAGTGCCAACACAGGGGACATACGTTATGGTTTGAAAGCAAGTAGCTGTCTGCACCTAGGAGATGGACATCAGAAAATACATATCATCCAGTACGAAAGAAGCCCCAATTACTATCCCACTCCCATCTTCCCTGCCCTCCACAGTCCACCTTCTTCCACAAGACCACTCCAAGCTCCTACGACTGCTCGTCCTCTATCAGGACAGCCTGTCCATGGTACGGATCCCAAATGTTGACCTCCTCAGGAGAAAGAACATCAGCAGATTTTCCTGCAGTGCCTACTCCAGGTATTTTGCCACCAGGAAGAGCAGCAGATCACATAGTCTCAGTCCCAGATCTGGCTGAGAAGCAGCAAGACTAAGAGCAACGCCCAGCAGAAGAGGATGTCTCCCCAAAGGATGATGTGGCTATTGTGATTAACGATGGAGCAAATCCTTGCAACGGTACAAAGGAATCAATCCAAACCCTCCAGAGCAGGCAACAAGGAAAAAACAGGGATGGACTATTAGCATCAAACCCTTCCCACAGCAGACCCAGACCAACACTCCCATCTCAACTGCTGTTTCCCACAGTTACAGGAAAGCTCATTCCAGGTTCTCACCTCTAGGTTACTACCAAAACAGAGAGATTGTCCAGACTGCACACAGGGCACTGCCATCCACTCCCTCTCCATGCTGCAGGGTGTTTAGCAGTAGTTAATAAGTCATCTCAGTAAAGGCCCTTCTCCAAGAAGTCTTTTTTTGGTATGTTCATCAAACTGAAGATTCTTACTAAAAACTCTGTTTTTGAGGTTGCAGTAAGCTAAGTACAGATATGGACAACAGTGCGTGTCTTCAGACTAAAACAGTTCCTCATCACAAAAACATCTGAGAATTCAGCCCCACCTGTTCCCAGGCTGGCACGTACTATTCAGCGTGGGTCATCCAGCAGCAGGTTGATTGTCAAAATGTTGCAAACAAGAGAAGGAACAACAGAGAAACAGATTGTCTTATGGGCTGCATTCGAAGGAAGGTCATGGATACCAAGAAAAGAGCAGTTCCTTGGTCATGTTTTCTAATCTGAGCCTCCAACCCCAGCAGACCCCATGGCAGGACACTTCTCTGGCCCCAGAGGAATAGCAGGTGTCCAGGAAGCAGCTGCCCTGGCAGAGGCCGACTAGGCTGTCACGAAGACGGTTGGCAATCTCTTCCCAGTCTCCTCCCCACACACAGGCTGGCTGGATCCTTACCAAAACTGTAAAAATAAATCTTAAAAAATTGTTTGTTTCAATGTTTTGTTGGGAGCCTTTTCTGCTCCTACTCCTCTCCCAAACAGCAAACTTTTTGCCAAGAAGGCAGCCCACATAGAAGGGCTGATACTGAAATCCAGGCTGCTAGGCGGGAGAGGTATTATGGAGGAACACTTTATCTCCATAGATAAAAGGCTGGCAGCAGTGAGGAGGAATGTCCAGAAGCCTGCAGAGGTTTGGTGGTGGCTAAAGAGCAGCCTTCCAGCATACCTACCTGAGAGTTTTTCACAAAAGTTTTCCTAGCCCTGTAGAAGAGGGATGACCTTTACGAGGATTAAATGGTCTGAATAAAAAGCAACATACTGCTTATGCCTTGTATTAAACAAGTGTCCTTATAAGTGCCCTTATACACCATTTTGTCCATATAGCACATTTTCGGTATGGAGAAAAGGTCAGTGCTTTAGGCAGGGAAACGGAAACAATAGAGATGAGTGCAACATCTAGTTGTGCTAGAAGGGAGGCAGGGACATTTGGAGAAAGGCAGCCTGGGACAAGGCTGAGCCTGTTGACCCCTGCCCTGCTGAACAATTCACTGGGATATGCCACAGCGCTCTGTTCCCTGCACAGTGATTTCAAGCACTTTGCACTGCTGGCAGAAAGGTGTCCCACAGCATCCTTCTCTTTAGCGAGATGACAGAAAACACACTGCATGCCAACACTGAAGAGTTAGGACCCTCTCAAAGCAAGTCCATGAGCCTCTTGGTTTCCTGGTAGAGCTGAATGGTAACGAAGAGCGTGGATTCATATACTGGTACCCTGGAGGATGAGGTTTTCTTTGAGGAGAAGAAATGCATCTTCAGTGGAAAATAGCTGAGGTATAAAAGCCAATTTGTGATGTAAGCTGTTGCTGCAGAGACTCACAGAAACCACTGATCTTCCATAATGGTTCACAGGGCCTATAAAATCATAGAACGATAATTATTAGTTAAAACAGTTGTAATTGTGTTATGAAAGCTGCATACAGGGCTGTGTACTCCTTTTCAGTTGGCAGATCCCTGCTACCACCACCAGTACTGGTTAACCTCAGGTATGCAGCTGTAATGGACTACACTGAAAGTAAAGTATGGCATCACAAGCTCAGGCCACCAGCAGACGGTCTTCTTACTTTGAATTGATTCCTCACTGACCAGTGCAAGTGAAGAATTTCCAAGATCCAGAGGGCAATGGCAAGGCTCTCTTCCAGAGGAATGAGTTCCCAGGAGACTGTATGCCCCTTCATCAGAAATAAGAGCACTGGGCCTGGTAACTGTAGACAGGTTGCTGCCTGCTTCTATACCAGTGACACACAGTGGCTGAGCATCTGTACATAGGCTCTTACGTAGAGTGAAGAGCATAAGGTGGGTCTACATTACGTTTAGTTTTGATCAGGAATGAGCTTCCAAAGCAAATTTCCCAGTCACCCTCACTGGTTCCCACTGTGGACAAATCCTGCAACATCTGAACCAGGAGTGCATCTACCATGTTCCAGCTGCTAAAGGGCACTTGGTCCAAAAGAGCAGATTACAACTGGTTCAGAGTAAAATCCCCTGAAGCATACAGAGCTTGGGCATTGCATCCTCAGCAACAGGCACTTTACTTCACCAAATCTGCTTATCTTGGTCTGCACTGCTTGCTAACAGGTATAGGCCAAGGTGAGTGTGAGACAAGTGATCCATAAACACGGGGAACACTAGAGACACATTCCAGAACAAGCAACAGTTTGTGCTGCAGTTGAATCATGGTACAGCCACTGTAGAGCCCAGGAAGACAAAACGGTATGGTCACAAGCCAGTCTGCAACACCTAGGAGAAGGATTTAGATGCACTCCATAATGCCTATTAAAGTTAGAACAGACCCAACCTTCCTCGGCTTCTTTCTGTACTCAAGGTCTGTTCGCAGTGTTCTGTTTTTCTCTAATGGATATAAAAAGCATGTCAGGCTGGAACAGGTCTGGCAATTTCAGTTTCAGGTACAAACTGGTTTTAGTATCAGTTTTTATGAATCTGTGAAAAGAGGTCCAGTTTTACTTTAATAGGATTGCTGACAGATCATATTGTAAACAGTGTTAGTACATAACGTTTACTGTCTTACAACTGGATTTGAGAAGCACACAAAATGTGAAGAGAAGCTATGGAATATATTTCTGAGAAGTTAATCCCACTCTGAATTCAGCTATTTTTTATGGCAGAGAAAACATGATAAACCAGACTAATCTAAGATAAGGTTCAGGTAAACATGCTTTCTAAAAGGACAGAAACATATATTTTCCATGAAAAAGGTTATATACCTAATTTCTAAAGTAGTGTTTTACCCTGTCTCTTTGGAAAGTTTAGACTACTTTTCTAACCTATGCCTTTAAATGAAGGCTCAGTACCTTTCCAGGCCATAAGCATAATTAAGTACTAAATATTGTCTGTATTCCATCACTGCAGCCCAGAGAACCAGATCTCAGAAATGGCTGAGGGATAATAGTGCAGTTTTGGAGATATCCTAAATAGTAAGGCTGATTATGATTATCTCATATTCACTTGTTCTGCCACAGACTTCACGTGCAACTTAGAGCAAGAAATTTATTATAATGAATTAGGTATGCCAGGAAATGGTCTTTGAGAGATTCTACTGAAGTCAGTTTTGGCCTTTGTTTTCAGTAATAGAGTAATACCCCATGTCATTTCCATTAGTGGAAAAGAACTTCCAGTTTGTTCGTACAGAAAATACCTTAAGCACAGAACAGAACATTACAATGTGCAAAGGCTCTGTTTTACAGATACAATAAGCATCCTCGCCTGTACTGTACGTGGTATTGTTTATACACTCATACATAATAAATAAACAGCAATTGAATTCAGAATAAAAGTGGCATTTTAAAGTATATAGTAGAACTATTTAGATTCATTAAAACATAGTATTAATACAGGAAGTCTTGTTGCTAGTTTTTATATGATGCCATTGTTTATGACAGCATTTGGATCTCATTGCAGCAGACTGAACAGAGACCATCTTAAACGCCTGCTGGATACCAAATATCTTGCTAAAAAGTACTGCTACTAAACCATTATGCATCAGACAACATCCATTAAAAGTACTGCCATGTTAGAAGGTGACTGCTCACCTGACTTACTAGCCTGCATGAGGCTTTGTGGTCATCACAGGTAAGTCAGCATTGTTAGCCAGTCATCCTCTAACCTTAGTGGAAGCAGAATTCAGTTGTGTGGGATAGACAATGTTGAACACAAAACTCCTGTCTATGTTGGCAGCAAAGCAATGAGCAGCACTGCCAGGTACATTTTACTGTTGTATTCTAGTACCCATAACTTTTGCTAGTGTCTTTAGAGAAATTCCCTACCTCTGATGTTGTTTTTCGAGGGATGAAGTGTGATAAGTGTTCTGATGCTTGTGGGTTTTTTCTAAAGAGGATTCATATCCCTCTCAAGACCAGGCTAATCTCTCAAGCTTATTTACTGCAGTAAAATCCTATCCAACCGGTAAATCATGATGTCATCTGCACATGCTGCAGACTCCTTTGGCTGCGATTCTCTTTGTGGAATGACTTATGTGTTCCGATTAACTGTGGGGAATTGAATCTTACCCATGTCTTATTTCCATGAAATGCTATTCCAGATAGTTCACCTCAAACGATCATCTATAGAAACAAAGCCAAAAGGATTTTGCATCCTTGGTTACAGCGGGTAATTTGTCTAGCAAATGAGGCAACTTCCAATTCAGGATGAGTTTGTTCACTTTAAATGGGAAAGATTTAGAAAGTCCGGTTTTGGCAGTCCTCTAAATCCTCTTGTACCATCACCGCTTCATCCTTAATTCAGCATGGTTTCATACTTCGTACTCCACTGCCTTGGATCAGACTGACCAGCTGTGACTACCACCATTAAAACAGCAGCCAGTCAGGAGTTCTCTTTTTCCATCAGCAGGGTAATAGTGACTGAGAACTGCACTTTTAGAAATACCAACCCCAATAAAGCCACACATGATATAGTTGATAGTTGTGCACAAAGCACTTAAAACACAACACAGCAAGTGCTCAGAAACACATGCCAAAACCTCCTTTGATCATACATACGGCATGGAGTTCAGGAGTTGCATGGAAGACAGCCAGGGGCTGCGTGTATGTCCATATGATCGTCACATGGAGACTGTTACAGAAGAGAGATCTACCCGTAAGGATTATATATTGCTTTAAAAGGACTTATTCTTTATCTTTCCACGTTGTGCAGATCTGACAGTCTCTTTCCATTTGCTTCCTCTCCAGAACATTAAAAATAGCATTCACAACAGAGACTGTAGAGTCTTATTTTTCAGCTATAACAAATCCCACAGCCACTGGCATCCCCACCTGCTTCCTCTTCCCCAAGATCCACTCACTGCCTTTCCTGTTACCTCCCTCTGCTAATAAAAATACCCCTAAATCAATGCATTACTTGGCAAGTGCATTTATTGTAGCCATAGATAAATAACTAGAGGAGAAAAAAAACCTTTAAGTAAGTAGAAAGGTACGCTGGCTCACAGCTTCATTAAAATACTCAGCTTTTACCAAAGTCTGTTTCATGAGCTAATGGCCCAAGTTAGGCTACAGAGAGATTTCAGGGAGCCTACATGAAAAAGTAATTTGAAAAAGCACTCAAACCTTCAAGTGAGTTCCAGAACAGAAAAAGAATATATGCATGACATTTCTAAACTGTGGAGGAAACATTTAATCTTTGTGGTCCACGATAGTAATTGTATCACCAAGACTGTAAGTACCTGTGGTTTTTTTCTCAATATCTTCAGCACAGCTGTAATGCTACAGAACATAGAAAAGAGAGCAACAACAGAAAAGAATAAGAAAAAAAACAAACATGGAAAAATCCCCCATGAAATGTTTAAACCCATAATAGGGCAATGAGAATAGAGCTGTAGAAGGATGATTATTTGAGGCATTTTCCATATATTGCGTAAGATTATGGCTCTGGAAGAGAGGCAGAGTTATGATGGAACACTTTGCAACAAAGACATTATGACATTTTTTCAAAGCATTACAAACTACCAAGGCCACAAAACTAACCATCTGCCTCTTGAAGAGCCTCCAATGAGCAGCAGCCAGCTGAGATCTAAAGCAAATATCCATTGAGCAAAACTATTCAAATACCCCACAGAAGTATTGAGTTCTGTCATTTGGCTCTTACTCCTCCATTATCTACAGCCTTTGGCATTAGAAGCAAATTAATCTTTGCAACTGAAAACACATTTTGATTATGCTGTTTCATTATTATTGTGCTCCATGGCATGCCCTCCATGTTGTTTGACAGCAATAAAAAAAATAAATCAGATTTTAAAGATTAATAGATACAGGAAGGTAAATGATGGTAGCTTCTCACCATACTTCTCATGTCATCTCTCTTTCAAAGAATTCAGTGCAGAGGCAGAATGCAGCACCACTGGGCACCTACTTAGAATACAAGTGAAGAGCTGTGCTGATACAATGGCTAACAAAGTACCTTATTTTGGTATAATGAAAACCCATAAACATCAATTTGCTGTGCTTAAAGCACAGAAGCCTGTATAGACACGTTAACTCCACTATTTTGCCATCCAGAATACAGCTCATCAGAAAGATCTGCATTAAAAGTCCAGCTTATACCTCCTGGGCCATTGCCCACCTAAGAACATAGAAATCCCTGAAGGAGTTAAGAGAGTTAAAGCAAAGAAGAAAACTGATTTCCTAGGAATCTCTTTCTGAACACAGTAATCAAAGACTAATGTCTCTAGAGCAGCATTCTCGTTGGCAATGAGGCAAAGAAATGCTTTAGCCTTTAGTCAAAATCAAATCAGGCAAGGGACAAATACCTTGCAAGGAAGCGACATGCCTTCATTCAGAAATGTAAAGTGTTCTGCTGTCCAGTTAAATTCCTGCAGTGCTGTTTCACGAGGGGATCCAGTGCACCCTCAGTAAGTTTGCAGATGACACCAAATTGGGCAGGAATTTTGATCTGCTTGAGGGTAGGAAGGCTCTGCAGAGGGATCTAGACAGGCTGGATTGGTGGGCTGAGGTCAATTGTATGAGGTTTAACAAGGCCAAGTGCCAGGTCCTGCACTTTGGTCACAACAACCGCATGCAACGCTACAGGCTTGGGGAAGAGTGGCTGGAAAGCTGCCCGGCGGAAAAGGACCTGGGGGTGCTGGTCGACAGCCGGCTGAACATGAGCCGGCAGTGTGCCCAGGTGGCCAAGAAGGCCAACGGCATCCTGGCTTGTATTAGGAATAGTGTGGCCAGCAGGAGTAGGGAAGTGGTCATGCCCCTGTACTCGGCACTGGTGAGGCCGCACCTCGAATACTGTGTTCAGTTTTGGGCCCCTCACTACAAGGAAGACGTTGAGGTGCTGGAGCGTGTCCAGAGAAGGGCAACGAAGCTGGTGAGGGGTCTAGAGGAGCGGCTGAGGGAACTGGGGTCATTTAGTCTGGAGAAAAGGAGGCTCAGGGGAGACCTTATCGCTCTCTACACCTACCTGAAAGGAGGCTGTAGCAAGGTGGGTGTCAGTCTCTTCTCCCAAGTAACAAGTGACAGGACGAAAGGAAACTGCCTCAAGTTGCGCCAGGGAAGGTTTAGGTTGGATCTTAGGAAAAATTTCTTGACCAGAAGGGTTGTCAAGCACTGGAACAGGCTGCACAGGGAAGTGGTTGAGTCCCCATCCCTGGAGGTATTTAAAAGACGTGTAGATGTGGTGCTTAGGGACATGGTTTAGTGGTGGACTTGGCAGTGCTAGGTTAACGGTTGGACTTGATGATCTCAAAGGTCCTTTCCAAACTAAATGATTCCATTCTATTCATTGATGACCTTTCCTCAATATGCTACCTGAATTCTTCCAGAATGAACACAGTATTCTGATTTTTGTCTCTTTCCCTGGTGTAATAACATCATGACTTAATGAAAGTTACCCATTAATTATTCTAGTCTGACCAGAAACAGCATGGAGGCAGAAGGGCGTTTTGGTATTTCAGCCTATGATAATGTATTTTTCTGTCTTTCAGTCTGCATTTTTTTAAATAAAGTGTATTAAATTGTTTAGTAATCTACAAAGCTGTCAAGTAATATTTAAGCTTTGGGAATGGAAAAATTTGAAGCTTGTTGAGATGATTCAAACTGATATTTTTTGGTAAAACACTCATTTCATATTCTTTCCCCATCCATACTACCAAAAGGAAATTTAAAAAAAAAAAAAACAAAAAACTTTCCACTTTTAAACCCTTTTCACTTATGAATAGCTTTGCAATTCAAGATACACAAGGAGAAACGGAAACTGATGCAGGAAAGAATTACAAGAATGAAGGACTAAAAAAACATGGGTTGTATAGAAGGTCTCATCAGGCTGAATCCATCCAGTGCAACAGCTAAGGGATGACTAGATCAGTTTTAAGTGAGCTCTGTAAGTTTTTCCTGTTTGCTGGTAGTTCAAGAAATAATTGATAAATTAATTTCAAATTGAATTAGACATCGTAAACTATTATAAATAAGATGGTATCTGGAAAAAAGGTCTAAAAGAATGATTTTGTTACCATTCAAAGGTGTAGAGGAGGGACATAGCTGTAGTCTCACACAACATAACACAGCTGGCTAGGGCACTCCTTCAGGATACAGGCAAATGAGTTCAGCATCTGCCTTGGTTCAGAGCAAAGATCTGAGTAAAGGTCTAACTCTGAGATCTTCTATTGAACTTATTTTACTTTGTACAAGATACACATTTGTTGCAAAAGAATGAATGATTAGGGTTGGTAACTGATACATACAGATTCTAGCCCTTGCAGAAATGAGAAGTCAGTATTATGTAAAGTGAAATCAATTTAACAGGACAAGGTAAAAATAACCATTTCAGATTTACTAGCCCATTTGTCAGGGCACTTTTCTCAGATTTGAGCAGGTATTTCAAAAATCAGACTGAGTTTGAACTTTAGCATCACAGTTGACAGCTGAATAGCCTTGCAACTGGATTACAGAAAATACTGTTAGTGCCATCATCCCCGCAGTTCTGAATATGACAATAAGAAGTGCTATCTCCAACAAGATGGCCTAGATCTACTTCATAAATGAGTTTCTGAAATGCTGACATAATGTGATCATGTGTATAAGTGTTATTGGAAGAATGCAGGCCTTGGTTACCTAATCTGCATAATTTTAATTTTGCAAATTATTTCCTTAGTGATCATGTCTTCCTTACTTCTTAGATGTACAAGTTTCATTGTGTTTTAAATAAACTGAACTACATTGCATTTGTCAAAGGCTAAGAAAACATACTCATTACCACATGCCAGCTGACAGGCGATCACTTGACAAACTGTTTTAACTCACTTGAGATGCTGAACATTAAAGTGAGGCAAATTATCCCGTTTCTAACAGAACTGCTCATTTCTTTCTGAAGTCCTATTGAAAGTGATGAAAGAGCTAACTCTTTTTAAAGCTTTCACTGAGAGTCAGTTTATGTAAACAACCCTTCTACAGCAGTCATCACAGTCTCGTCAAGGATGTCAACTGTCAATGTGCTCTGGTAATTTAGGGTCCTATATCATTGATACTATTTTAATATTTCTTTCCTCTTCGTCAAGGATGTCAACTGTCAATGTGCTCTGGTAATTTAGGGTCCTATATCATTGATACTATTTTAATATTTCTTTCCTCTCCGTCAAGGATGTCAACTGTCAACGTACTGGATTAAAACATTAGAGCTATCAGGAAGCACTGTCAGTTCTTTGCTGCAATTCCATGGAAGATACAAATGCTTCATTCTTCCTCTCTTACACCTATGGAAGCACTGTATTTCAGCACTGGTCTCAGGAAGGCTCACACAGAGCACTTTGAGTGCTCCATTAATCTTCCTTTCACAGATTTACTGGGGAAAAAAATGAAGTAAAATGAAATAGCTTGTCCCTATCTCTGCACTTCAATATTTAAAACATTATAAAATGCATTTAACAGCCTCAGGATTTATCTTTTAGATCATCTTTGAGACTCTACAACACTAAAAATTCTGCTTTTGAAGAAAAAAACTTATTCAAGACTAGCAAACTATTACTCTGCAGCTATATTAGCATTTTATTCTTTCTGGCATGGCTTTTAACTACAGGAAGATACATCACCAAGGGCTGAGAATCTGGATAGGACAAGGTGTTTCAAGATTAAGTGTACAATATACCAACAACTTTCTCCTAGCAGCACCCAAATATATCATCTCTTCTTGTAAAATTGTATTAAACCCTGAGAGCATTCAAATACAAACTTAACAGACACCAGAAGAGCAGCCACCTCCCTCCCCCTCCATCTCTATTCACTCCTCTGGGGAGTGCTCCCTCGCTCCTCCCCAGGACAATCAGGGTGCCTCTTGCCTATTTCTTTTTGCTGAGCAGCTCACAACCCTTTTACTCAATATTTGTCAGATCAGGGCTGCCTGGGCCTTTAATATGCAAACATCTAACAGCCGCACCTGGGAAAGAGGTACGTAGCTGAGCAACTGCACATACCTCACTGTATCTCCTCACAATTAGAGCTCCAGACAACAAAAACATACAAGAACATACCAAAAACCAACTTTATGCCACATCACTGCCCCAAAGTTGCTTTCTTCAAATATTGGACACAGCTGTGAAGTTCATCACAGAGTATTTTCTTTAAAGCTTTCCCAGAACATCAGTCTCATATGCCTGACTGACTACAAACATCTTGAAAGTTCTTTTTGTCTCAGTAGATGATATAGTTTATGACTTTCTTCCATCCCTTAAATAGAGTCAGAAGGCCAAAGACTGAGAATTTTATAAAGAATTAAGTTATAAGTAGAAAAATAAGGCAAACTAATGACATTTAAGCCAAACCAACATAACTTGGCTATGAAAGATACTGGCAGAATCTATAAGCAACAACTTCAGAATCTGATCAAATGTACTCAAATCTCCATGTGCGGTGTCTAACAAATTAGACTTTTTTTACAATAAAATTTTTAGAAGTATGAAGGATCAAAACCATATTTTTGTTAAAGATTAAAAAAAGTAGAAAGATCATCATTAGAAACTGGATGTGATAAACTAACCTTGCTTACAGGTATCTTAAGACATAATACACAGGACAAAATCACATCTTGAACACATGTTCAAATATGTTTGCTACAATAAAGTCACAAAATAATTTGGATAAGCTTTTTCTGGTTGTTGGTGTTCAGTTTTATATTCTAAATTATCCAGTTGATAACTTTTCATTTTTATTTATTTTAATAAATCCACCAATAATTCTTATTAAAGAAATGTAAGTTTTGGCAACATACACCAAGTCAAAGTTAATACTATTCTCACTGCAAAATTATCTTTATTTTAATAACAAAGGTCTTGATGAAAGTTAGACAAAATATTTTAAGTTTGTGATTTATGGAATCAAAACAGGAATAGCTGCATCTTTGTTTTAATCTACCAAAAAAATCCTGGCACACAGGACAAGTATTAGCCTTTTTCAATCAAAACTATGTAACATTCTCAGGATGACTTACTTTCATAGGATTTTTAGAATAGGTTTCATGGGATTTTTTATCACATTGTAAGAGAATCACTACACTAGAACAGACGAAGAGTGAGACTTTGTGACTATACCTCGGTATATTTTTTTCAGAGGAAGACATTATGGTTCCTGAGGTAAATTGTTACCTTTGAGCTTATGTGCAAAACTGATGAATTACTCATTTGTTTGAGTTTAGATGACTGCTACTTTATTTTGACAAATGGCCAAACCCTTCTGGAAGTATCTTGGTATCTATTTGAAATGTGTCTCCCACTCAGCCATTTGTACTGTACATTCTCAAAGTGCATTCTGATTTTGTAGAAACAGGGACACTTATTTGTAAGAGGTATTTGAGATGTGCTCTGTGTCATACTGTAAGGACTTCTGATCAGAGTATGTATCACTCTGGAACTATAAGCTGCATAACTGAAAAGTTTCACCTGCTCAAGTTCCTGGTTTCCCAGGCTCTTCTTCAGGCTTTTCAATATAAACACATGCAGTTTTAAGTGCACTTATTTACTCTCTAATCAGTCTGCATATTCTTACATTACTGTAATAATAATAATCATCATCATCTTACATTACATACAGACATCTGTATGTTCTTTACCTGCAAAAGAAATTAAAGATCAGCATATTCCGCAGGATTCAAGGTACCCATTCCTTAGATGTCTACAAAATAGCACAACCTGTGAGTGGGAAAGCACAGTGACAACACCTCTTCCCAAACTTCTCTATTAGTGGAAGGACAGAAAAGGAGGGAGAATAAAGAAGTTAGCTGGGAACAGCTAGTTCTGTGAAGCTGCAGTGACTCCCATTGACAAGATACTTGGTCTTAAACATCTTTTGTTCCATTGCAATTAAAAACAGAGTTAAATTTCAGATAGCACATTCTGATCAGTACATCCTTGCATACATACATCTTTCTTCTGTAACAGCTGCTCTGAAATTCCTTTCAGAATTGAGGCATTGCAATGCAGAAATACAGTCCTACTATAGAACTATATTTCTACACTGTGGGCTCAAGTCTTTCCCTTCCTAAAATCCAGAAGGGNACACTATCCCATATGGGTCTCAACCTATTGACTGCCCTTTAAAAAATAAGCTGAATTATGCCTCAGTCCAAGCAATTTATTACTAAAATAAAACTGCTCAATAACCCTGATCTCTGCTGTTGTCAGGTAACAGTCATAAAGCCTTCCCACTATCACAAAAAAGGAACCACATGCAGAGCAAACCAACCAGAAATGCCTTATCTGAAACCATGACCAACTTTGAAAAGCACTGCGCCTAAGTATGCTATGGATAAAAAGCTCAATAAACCCATTTTAACTCAGCCATTTTTAAATACAGCATATCTTCATGACTTGGAAACAAAACGGACTGAAATTCTGCTCCTAGCTTCCTCTATGTCAAGGCAGCTTCTTTGCAAGAACTCCAGAGACAGAACTGGAAGCGGTTTTCTTGCACCTATGCAGCTGAAATTTTAATATTCCTGTTCTTCAGAGTCTAACCCCCTTTTTTGCAAAAACTACAGGCACTGATACAGCTAATGACTGGGAATTAAGTTACTCTTTCACCGGTCTCATCTTCCTTATTCAGAGCCTGTGAGTGCACTCTCTCACAGGCTATGAATTATTCCAGGATGAGCTGCTTTCAGCCTCTTGTTGCACCTTCCACACTTTTTTCAAAATGAAATAGTCACAGATTTGAAGTTTTCAACCCTGGCATCGCTCTTTGACCCACAGGTTCTTAGTTATTAACATGGTATAACTTCAAGAGACATCCACACAGTAGGATAGCCAGTATCTTGGTAGGGTTTCCTTTTTGCTTGATTTGGAATAGAAACTTATCCTTTCATTTTCCCCAATTCTAAACGCATACTAGCCATCACGCTGTTCAGCATGCTGCAGATTGATCTCTTTTGCTCCCTAAGGTTTTATGTAGAATTTAAATCATGAAGCTGCTAATTGCATACATGGAAACAGAAACTGCAATCTAGCAAATGCTATGCTGTTCCCATGCTATGATCCTGGACCCTGTCTTGGTTACTAAGAAGTTACTACATTTAACATCAAACTTCCTCCAAATTCAATAGGTAGCATCATGAAGCCAAATACCAAGTTTTCCAAACCACACTTCCTCCCAGTTAAGCCCCTTAAAAATAACTGCATGTTTAATGATGGCTGAATTTTACTGAGAGACTTCAACCACAGGCAATATATGTTCACAAGACCACAGGGGCTGGAGAAGCCTCCATAAGGTTGAAATTCCCTACATATACTAAATTTAGAATATTTAAAATAATCTGAAGTAATATCTAAGCTAGTAGAGGGAGCTTCCTTGTGTAAGGCTAGAAAAAGCAGTTTGCCTGGACACTTTGCGTGAAGAAATGAGAGGAATGGAGAACTGGAAGAGAACAGAGGCTCAGATTGCTGAGGGACAAGACTGTCCTCTTCAGACAGTGGCGGACCCGCAGGATTTCCTCCATTTTCTGCAGTGCTCTGACTGAGAAGCAGCCTCCTGACAGAACAGAAATGGAGTGGAGTCTTATTACAAACTAAATGTGTGGCTCCCACTATTGCATGTAAATCCTCTTGTAGCTTTTCCTAGAGCAGTGGCCTAGACTGACAACTTTCATCTCAGGACAAAGATTGATGACCCAGTACAGAGCATCTATAAGGAAACATACCTGCTGTCCACTCATCAAATCAGAAAAGACAAGCTCATCTGCCTGGACGAGCAAGCTGAAGTATTTCACAATTTTGTTCTGTGTTAAGATGTAAATACTTCAGAAAACACCAGTTTTGAAATTCCAAAAATTCTCCAATTGAAGGTGTTAGGAACAATGGTGAAGGAAAAATATTTAGGAATTAATCAATAATTGTCAATTTATGCTCATTTTCATTTTACTGTTTCTTGCATAAAGTGTTTGAATTTGCTCTTGACTTCATATCTTCTCATTTTTACTACTTAGTTATCTCCACAGGATGGATGCAAAAAGATTTCCATCAGCACATTTAATGAAAAACATTTCTTTCAAGCAAGGCACAAAATTTAGATTTATTTATGTAATTTGATTAATCCCAATTTTTGTTTTACATTAAGTACAAAAACCAACTTGAACGTAGGTGTAAATACAATTTTCACAAAGTAGTTCAATGAGATTCAAAATCAGTTACATATCCAGAACTGTAAAGCACAATTAAAAACAGCCCAGGATATACAGATTGCTTACCATAACTGCTGAAAGAGCTCACAATGTATGAATATACTTAATAACCTCCAGTAATAAGTTATCTCCTTTCTAATCTTTCATTTGAAATGCATTTAGCAATTCTGTACCTAACAAAGGAAGCATTAAAGAATGAGAAGTGCAGAAGTTTTACTCAAGCTATCTGAGGCCTAAATGAAACACATACACAATCAAAAATTAAATAACAGAACAATGACTTAAATATTTTGGTTGA
>WAAD01039724.1:584-32450 GCA_013389945.1 Fregata magnificens
GGGGTACTGGTGGGTGAAAAGCTGGACATGAGCCGACAGTGTGCACTCACAGCCCAGGCAGCCAACCATATCCTGGGCTGCATCAAAAGAATCGTGGCCAGCAGGTCGAAGGAGGTGATTCTGCCCCTCTACTCTGCTCTGGTGAGACCCCAGCTGGAGTACTGCATCCAGCTCTGGAGCCCTCAGCACAGGAAAGACATGGACCTGTTGGAGCGGGTCCAGAGGAGGGCCACAAAAATGATCAGAGGGATGGAACACCTCTCCTATGATGAAAGGCTGAGGGAGTCGGGGTTTTTCAGCCTGGAGAAGAGAAGGCTCCAGGGAGACCTTACTGCGGCCTTTCAGTACTTAAAGGGGGCCTGTAAGAAAGATGAGGACAAACTTTTTAGCAGGGCCTGTTGCGATAGGACAAGGGGTAATGGTTTTAAACTAAAAGAGGGTAGATTTAGACTAGATATAAGGAAGAAATTGTGTATGTTGAGTGTGGTGAAACACTGGAACAGGTTGCCCAGAGAGGTGGTAGATGCCCCATCCCTGAAAACATTCAAGGTCAGGTTGGACGGGGTTCTGAGCAACCTGATCTAGTTGAAGATGGCCCTGCTCATTGCCGGGAGGTTGGACTAGATGACCTTTAAAGGTTCCTTCCAACCCAAAGCATTCTATGATTCTATGAAAGAGGAGAGTAGGTTAGTTGGCTTTGGATGGGAGGGATGATGTTTCATGTTACAGGTATAGCTTCCTCTTTCTCAGACTGATGACCAAGAAGCAGATGACCAGGAGCACACATGGGTCAGGATGTAGGGGCCTGATTTGGTCCCCGTGCAGCAAGCACATGAGCGAGGGTTCCAGATCTAGGGCTGGGACACCTACCACTCTTGATTTCTACATGGGGCTTAGACGAGTTACAGTAAGTCAAAATAGTGAAGCTAAAGATGAAAAAAAGATCATGCTTAGTAATGCTAAGGATAGTAAGGTCTTTTTCAAGGGTATTGGGCACAGTGATTGTCAACATTACAAGAAGGACATGATCTAACAACAATGAAGAAAGTGCATTATGTTTCTAACACATAGATTACATAAAGACAGAAGGCACCATTCTAATCATGTAGTGATAGTCCTTAATTGTACACTGTACCAGAAAAGCAAGATAATACATTGCTACCACAGTAAGATGAGGTACCACTTGTTCATTTCTCACTGTGAATAAACAGGCCCTGACGGCATGTGGCATAAATCCTAACAGGCTTGGATAAAATAATCTCTGCTCCATTAGTAGCTTTTAATAAGGTCTGTAATACCAAGCACATTCCAAAAAAACTGGAAGATAGTTAATGTTGTGTCAACATTCAAAGAAGGACAACCGAAATAACTTACAAGCCATTTATAATCTGACATTGATCCAGACAAGGAAAGGAAATATTTTCAGGGGATTCAATTGATACCGAACCAATGAACAGTTATTAAATTAATGCCAGACATCATGGATTTATGGAAAATAGATCTAGTGAAACAAAGTAGGTTTCATCCTCTGATGAGTATAACAAATCTATTGGATTATATAAGGGCTTACAAATAAAGCACATCAATATTTGTGTGGCATTTCACTTTGTACTATTCAAAATTCTGATCAAAAAAGTTGACACTAAAAATAACTAATAAGCACCTATTCAAAAGACTGGCTGATCTCAGAATCATCACCAATGTAGAACCAGGCTCTACTAGTAACATCTGTATCAAGCAAGCTTCTGCAAGAACGTGTATTAGCCCAGTAGCATTCAACGCCAAGCTGAAGTGTTTCTACACACAGCATCACTGACATCAAAATCAGCTTAAAAATTTGTGGCCCACCTTTAAATGCTATTTTAAAGTCAGAGAGAACACAGCAAAAGATTTGTAGTAAGCAACTAAAAGTTCAACTTGCTTAACTCACAGAGAAGCTCTGAGAACAGACTTTACTGCAGTTTCCAAGTGCCTCCACTGGAAGAAAACACCAATCTTACTTCAGCTGATGAAAGCATGAAAAACCCTCAGCTATGGATAGAAGTTCCAGAAAGGAAGATTAATCAATGGTCTAAGTTACCAAAGCCAGTCATGTTGGATTCTTCAGCTCTTGATACCAACAGATTAAGAGTCAGAAACCTTTCCAGAATATATACAATGACAAAGTACAAATTCGTGTTAGTCACATAAAATTTATTGTCTTAATATAGGGTAAGTGCAAGAAGTACAATGGCCTGTGATATACAGAAGGATCAGACAACTTTTTCAACAAACGCTTCTGGTCTTACTTTCTTTGACTGTATGAATGATACAAAAAAAAAAAAAAAAAAAAGAAGCACTTGAAGTTAAAAGGTAAGATCCTTTAGGCAACAGCTGTATTTTTAATCTTTACAAAAGAAAGTTAACATTAACCTTGCCTCAACAGTGGAAAGGTTTTATTTATACAAATAAACAAGAAAGGCACACATTATTCTCTTTCATTTACTGTATTGTCTTGAATACTTACAGACTGCTTGACTAGCTGTTGCTGACAGGAGCAGAATGAAGTAGAATGTGTCCAGTACAGTACAACATGAAACAGATAACATTATCCTACTTGAATGTCAAGTTTGCTTTGGTAGCACATGAGTGATATGAAGCCAGAGGGGAGAGAAAAAAAAAATCAGCAACAACAAAAATCCCCGAGACACTTAGGGAAAAACAACAGCTAAAACGAGCAATTGATCTCAGGGAAGATATCAGGGTCAGATTTAACCATATGCTAAACAAAAGCAAGCATGTCTCAGGCAAAGTAGATTACCTTTGCAAATGAGCAAGTCCTGAAAGGAGGGTTTTCTCAGTTCCTTTACATACTCACAGACTGGAAAGGCAGCTTGGAAAGGAGCGCTACTGATAAGAAAAAAACCACAGCAGGGGAAGACCTCAAAAACAGACAGGAAGACAGGTGGCAGTATAAACTGGCAGGAAAGCCAGTACTGGATAGAAAAAGGTCAGAAATCAAATACTGCACGACTTGAGAAATTTAGGTGTAGGAACAAATTGTACAACTAGATTAAGGAGGAAGGTCAGAGCAGAGTTGCTAGAGCACTTCGCTACTTTCCCTTCTATCAAAACCACACAGGGTTTGTTGGTTTGTACAATGCCTGCTGGATCACGTGCAGGATACACAGCTTGCCAGGCAAGTGTCTGAATAAAACAAATCTTGCTGTGCTTCTGTTTGTTCAACGCTACTGCCTGCATCAGGAGCTGGAAATATTAGTTTCAGAAATTACAGCAAAATTTCATCTTCTAGTATAAAAGTAACATCCTTGTTGCTAACTGATGGAACAAATAACACCAAACTACTGCCAAAAAATACAGAAAAGCTGCAGTGTTGGTGAAATTGCACTTTCACAAGGAACCTTTGCCCTGCATGAAGTAAAATGCCAAATCCCTTCCAGCTGGCGTGACACAGACATAATCTACTACTAGCTCCGATGCGGCTAGTAATGAAGAAGGTCTACGAGGAATGAATACATGAGGAATGAGAAAATTCTTTATGGAAACCCAAGACACTCAGATAAGCTTGATACCACGTGTTATCCCAATGCTGGAGGAAGAAGTTGCCTGTCAAGTATCTTGAAAATTGGTTGTGGTTTTGAATAACTTAGGTGACCTGTGACTAGGTCCCTTCAATCCTTCATGCAATAATAGCATGACCTTTACTGAGCAAGCAATATGTAGCCATTTCTTCACGGTCCACATTTACCACTGTATGTGACAGTTTACTACACGAGCACCTTGACTAATTACTATCATCATCTAACCCGTTTCACTGATGAGCAGAGTTATTGCCCTTGTGTAAATACCATCTTTATATATACACTAGCCTTTTTAGCAGATGGAGTATTCCTTTTCACTTCCTGAATTCAATGACAGCCTGCTTTTTTTTTAATACAGACACTTTGCAGTCTTGAGGGTTCACACAAAAACCAGAGAATTTGTTTCTTTATAAACATACCCAGAGATTTCTGTATGAACTTGGTCAACAGTCTGCATAAAGCGTCAGATAGTAACAGTACTTTGGGCAGGACTAGCAGCAGGACAATGGGATGTTAGAAGAGAATCAACCTAAGGAAGACCAGAGGCAAACAAAGCACAGCATGCATTGATGAAGGATTCAGAGCATATGTGAAACTGGCACTGAAGATCTCATGTAACAGTTCTGATTTTTGGTTGCACCCCTACAAATAACATCTCAATTAGCTATAGGATGGCCCAAGGAGCACAACCCAAATTACTGAAAAGGCAGCTGTCCTTGTCCTGTATCATCATGTCATTAAAAAAAAAAAGCTCCAACCTAGAAAACCGTTCACCGGTGCTCTCGGCGTGCTTTCTGTCCACCTGCGATTTGCTCACTCACCGTCACTGCAGTTCACACAAACTGAGCCTTACAAAAGCCACCTTGTCCAACCTGTCAGTATTTCTCCATCAGATCAGCACACGGGAGAACTTTCTTTCAGCATATCTGCACTACAGAATTTCTCTGGTCCAAAACACAAAGTAGTGGTTTTGCACTTTGGCGCAAATCATAAGAAACAATACACATTCAAAACTGAAATCTCTTGTGAGGAAACATTAAAGATAAAGAGGGTATTGTATGAATGCTTTACAAAAAGTGTATTATTGAATCCATGGTACTGCCAAAACTCTGGATAATTTCACTCCTTGACTGTGCTCTCAAGTTTCAGCAACGTACAAAGAATTCATTTTCACCTTTTAATCTTACGGATTAAATATGTTTGAGAAAAAATTTGGAGCAGAAAAGAGACCTCCCAGTTTATAATTCACATATTAAAGAGGACCTCCTGCTGTGAGCAACTATTTCCTAAATGTTGATTTAACAAAATTCATCATTTTAAATGCATGGATTATGATGTTTGCACCAAAATAAATGGTTCCCAGTGCAAAAGCTGCCATACTTGGTGAAATATGAGGGCAGGTGTTTTTACAGGAAAACAAAATATTATGGAATTCTTAAAACAATGAGAAAATTACAGACACCACAACTGAAAACCAAGAAGTCTGCAAAGTCTGTTTCTGTGGAAGAGTCTTCCTGCTATTACTAAATATTTTGCCTCTTAATTCTGTAAAGACTGAATAATCCAGAAACACCTGAACAAAATACAATTCATTGTTAGTTTCTGGGAGGAAAAGAAAAAAGTCAGATTTATTTTTTTCTTTATTTGTACAATTAGCCTCAAGTGGAAAGCACTATGAAAAAAAGAAACCATGTTTTCTGCTTATCTGCAAATAATGAAATCTCAACAACCTTTCTACATATATTCTTAATATATTCTTCTGGCATGCTGTTCGACAAAGAGTTAACTGATTTAATCGTTATAGTTGTCAAGGGATTTAAGGGCAACGAGTTCCTCACAAAATGTGCCCAACATTTGGCAGAACTGGACTTTTCTAACGCCTTTGAATTTGTTTATTTATTGAATCTTTCCATCTTGATCCAGTAGGTAGTAGAAATTGTCCAATTTTAGGGAACACAATCAATTTAATTTATGGTCTAAAGGCCAAAACCTGCCTGCCTTTTATATAAGAGAAGGGCAGGTGAAAGGCATGGTGCAAGGATTATCTTTCCTTAAACAAATATACTGAATGAAAGACAGTGAAGTCCAGGGAAATGAAGGCATAGGGAAGAAGTAACACATAAGTGGCAAAACAGTTCTTGTAATAAAAGAAAATACCAGCACTAGTAGACCTTGCTAATAATACACAAATACGACCGGCTGTCCTTTTATATTTAATTTTACTGCAGTCAAAGTGTTCAGTACGCTCTCCAAAGACAACTATTGCTCACAAAAACATAGGAAAAAGGAATTAGATGCTTTACCGTTCACACGCCACTTCTGACTTAACATACTTAACAAGATACGTGAGTAAAAGACAAATTCAGACAAAAATCAATTTATTCCAACAAGCTCTTCAAGTGGAAAAAAAAGTCTGACCTTGTTCTTGGGTTTAGCCTCTTAATTAATATTACCTCTAGGGAGACAATAATGCTCTCAAGTCCTGCAACATTAATTTTTTTTATTGGAACAAGTTATCTTTTTGCATTATATAACATCTGCCCATTGATGCAGCCGTCCATGAAATTATTCTTTCATTAAACGACTACCCTCCTCAAACAAGACAGCCCACAATATTGAAGAAGCCTTGCTCCTATTACAATATCTGTTAAAACCTGGCCCTCCTTGAAAATAAGAAAACCTCTTTGGAACAGGGCAGTCTCAGAGCCACCGCAGTTAGCATCTGCCACCTCACATGAAGCACTCTTACAAGCACCACACTTCCCAAGGAAATAATTGCTAAGGAAAAGATTCGAAGTCATCTCTATGCCTGCGCGTAACCAACTAAATAGTACTAAAAGAGAGGGGGTCACTCAGAGGTTAAATTCTAACATAAATTCCTTTATTAATCAAAATTTGGGGGCGGGGGAGAGTAGAGGTAGTTAGTACAAATGCTAGAACCATATTGTAATTGTCCTAAATTAAAAGCAGCTCTCTCCTGCTCAAACCCCATTTAAGGAAAGCTGGCACGCTGCCAGCTGCGCTAATTAAAACACTTGCAAATACTGTCCCTATGCACCTTCATCACAGACTTTTCCAGATGAGAAGTCTCATGCCTGATTTATAGCAATATGATCAGACAAAATATCAAGATATAAAGAAAAGTGCCTAAAGCAAGTGTTTGAAGTCATGTATCTGCTACAGTGCAAGTCAGTAACTCAAGACACCGGAAAATGAGAGCATGAGACCCGGGAGATTTTGAGCTGCCGTTCCCTGGTGGTGCCAAATTTCAGAAAAAAATCTTACCTCGCTTTAGAAATGCTGCATTTTCCAATTTAGAAAAATTCCTATCTTTTAAACTAAAAGTGCACTACAAGGTTTTCAGACATGGCTGGGAACAATCCATTTTGATGACGCTTCAGACACAGGTCTAGGTTTGCAGGGAGAAAGCGGGGCTGAGGAGCATTCTGCCCCATCCCACCTCTGGCCCGTCACCCAGCCCTCGGCTTCATGCCACCAACTGTGCTGCTTCCATTATTGGAGCAGCTCAATAGTAAGAATGAGCACCCACAATTGGAGGAAACGAGGCAGAAAAGAATTTTTGCCACCAAAAATTGTCTGTGGACCCGTACCCAGGAGTGGTATTCTCAGTATCTAAACTGCTGCTGGGCATGGGACCCTGTTGTCCTAATGGTCCAGAGATACTTTTCACACTACTACAAGTTTATTACCAAGAAGCAAACAGGATTATCTATGGAGTGCAGTATGATTTATATTAAGAATGAAGGGTAAAAAGGATTATATATTCTAAGACTGAGAAAAAGAAAGAACAAATAGATTCCTCTAATTGAAGACATACTAGTTTCCAGTCCAATTCAACTTTTTCAGTTGCTCATAGTTTTATCAAACATTTCTTTTGACTCATTCTCATTGCCCAAAGGAAAAATGTTGCTAAATCCAGTGAACATGCATGTATGTATTAGTGAGTCAAAGGTAAATGAGCCACGCAAATGTTTTCCAAGTACACCAGATGAAAAATGTTGAGATTAGGGAAGATTTCAGGCAAGTATTATTAACTTGGCTTGGGTTTATTTAGAATTCCTCTGGATTTAAAAATTAACTCTATATCTAAGGAAATGAGTTCAGATAAATTAAAATTCACAAAGCTTTCAATTCCACAGTCTCCTGAAAGCTTTAGCAGAGTATCTTTTTCACTCTTCTAATTCTTTCGGAATCTCCAACTTCACGATGAATGCCTGTATATTCAGCTGTTTCAATAGTTAATGCCTCGGGGGGGGGGGGGGGGGGNAATTTCATTCACAATTTTTTAATTTTTCAAGTGTAAAATCTAAATTAGCACTAAAAGATCATAACTTTAATTATTGTGCTGTTATTTTACAACATGAGTTGGTATTCATATACCAGGGCCCTTCTGAATCATACAGTAGCTTTGGCAGTTCTGGGATTTCAGTCAAAAAAATAAAGTTAGCTAAGAGGCAGGCATGTCCAAGCTAGGACCTCTTTAGTTGTTGCTGAATTCCAGTTTTGAGTCCAAGAGACAAAAAACTGAGATAAAGATATTCTGAAAGCGTAGATATGGACATCAGTTTGTTCTGCAGAGTTTTCCTTTCTCCTATATGCATTTTACTTTTGGGAGCTTACTGATTTTGAAACTGTACAAAAACATAGCACCCATTTCATATTAGGTCAATTGAAACAGAACCACCTACATAAGTGAAAACATCCCAGCTGATTTTTGTCCTTGCTTATCTATCCAGGATGTCCAGGATCACAGATTCAGAGTTCTCTATCTGAGAGGGCAACAAAAGCAGAAAAAGAAGGCTCACAGTAGCTTATACAATTATTTGCTACTCAATTTCATTTTCAAGTTCTTAGGCACTAGAAAATTGTGCAATGTAGAAAAATAAACACTTTAGGCTGATTAAAGAACAAAATCGTACCTCAAAAAAAAAATCTAGCTTAAAATAGACGAGCAGGATAGAAGACACTAATGAAAAGGAAGTTGTAAATCTTTACAGCCACAGGAATGTCTCAGCAAGTAGCAACTAAAATAAGTCACCTGAAAGCCTGTATGTATGTGTTTACTGTATTTATTAGCCCGTCAATGGCAGCAGTATGTTAAGATATTTGCCTTTTCTCAGCACATTCAGCACCTAAAAACACTTGATATCAGATACAAATTGTAGGTGCCATCTGAACAACAGTCAAGAGACAGAAGAATGTGAACCGAGAACAACTGTTTAAAATGTATGGCCAACCGGCAGCTTTTAAATTACCTTGCTACTTCTTTTACCATAAAACCAAATCAAAAGCTGCATCAAAACTACAGCAGGAGTGTGCTGAAATACGTGACAGGACCCTGATCCTCCAAGCACCCAAGCCTGCATGTCCCTCTCCCTGGACCTGGGGTTGGCATCTGGTCCAGCCTACCATGACCTCAGGCCTAGGAGGGATTCGTGTGGTTCTAAAAGAGCAAACAAACAACATTCATATTCAAATGCACATACACATCTCATACCAAAACTATGCCCAGCTACAATACCATTAGCCTTCAGCTCAATGGGAGTTCAAATATGTTCAAATTTTGACAACGCAGCATCTTGATGTGCACTTCCTGAAGCTTCCCTTAAATTGCACTTCCATACCTGCCACTCATATAGCTGTTATTGTAGCATTCTTTCCGATATTAGTTTTATACTCCATACCTGAGAAGAAAAAATAAACTTTTGGGTGGTAAATATGAATCACACTTGCACTGGGACAAAGTCTTCCTCCTGGACAGAGATGGAAGGAGAGAAGAGCTGCGGACTGGAGCTCTCCCATCCCATTCAGCAAACAGAAGCACATTTGCTAACTCAGGAGCAGGTTCCACCAGTGCTACATACAAGCAAACTCATCTGGAAGGGCGAGGGCACTTCTACAGGGGCATGCACCTAAAGCGGAAAATACCTAGGCACATCTGATGGTGCACAAGGTGAACTTGAGCAAGCCTTCAAATGCCTGCTGCCGTATAGGAGGTGTTTTTAGCTTTCTTTACAAACTGAAATAGAGTAGTTCCCAAAGCTTGAAAATGGATTACTTAATTTCATTTTATTTTTCCTGGCATTTTATTGCAAACACTCTTAAGACTGTTTTCAGGTTAAGAAAAACAAGTGAAGGGAAAATGCACAGGTTAGAGTTCGCTCTTCTTGAAATTTAGCCCAGAATTGCTAAGTGTTAATCTCTGGAGGAAAAGCAAACTAATTCTGTAAGAGTGGCTCTGATTTTAGGCCATACAACCTGTTTCTCACATCTCTCACAGATTTCATATAGTTCTTGACAATCTACCATTTGCACAAAATCCCAGGAAGATTTTATTCATTAAATCTAATGATTGTAGCAAACTCTCTTCTCTCTTAATAAGCTTTCAAGAGCACATGCCAATAGCAGCATTCCTGAGCTACTAGCTACTGACTTAATGTGGTTACGGCAGCTGAAATTTTGCTTTACTCAAACATGAGCAAAACCAATGTATTAATATCTGCTTAGAAAAGAAAACAGTAACTGAAAATGGGGCTTTTCATATTAACAACTAGTCAATGTTTCTTAAATCTCAGTAAAATTGTTCAAGTGTATAATAATGTCACCAGTGACCTTTTGTGAACATATGCATTTTGAAATATAGGCTGCAGATCACATCTCATTTTGTATACATGGTTAGCAACTCACAAGTCTATGTGACATTCTTCATTTAGCATTTACACACTAAATGGAACACGGTTTGTTTCTAATTAACTATCGTTATTATTTGCTTATATTTTGCTGGCAGGGAAAAATAGAAGAAAGGTTTTGTTCTTTCTTCACTAGCCTGTTTAACCTTCTGCAAAGCATACTAAAGCTTGTTATGTTTGTTGCCAACATTAGAACAGGTATCGGAGTGGATGCTTCAGGAAGCTACACTAGTAATTCAGCTATGTACACAGGGACAAAAACGCAAGGGACTTCGGTCACTGCAGGGGGAAACTTTTTCTGCTTGACACCCCTAACTCCTTAGTTGAGGCTCTCTATTAAGGTGTGCCCTTCAGCTTTCCCTGCATGGAGCCTACTGGGGTCCTCACTCCCTACCTAGCCTCAACCTATGAAAATACAGCGCTTAAGCCAAAGGCTCTTTTGATCCCCCCCCCCCCTTTAAAAATACATTTCTCTGCTTTGAAGGCTGCTTTTGTTCCCAGCTCCCCAGTGGGGGCAAGCCCTTCAGTGCCTCTTGGCTGAGCAGTGGCTGTAATGTGCTGTGTACCCCTCGGGTTGTAACGCTGATGAAGGAACTGGCCAAAGCCCACCATGGTTAAACATATTTGAACTTCCTCTCTCTGTGGGACAAAACAAATGAGTGGCATCCATCCCCACCCCACTATCTGTGAAAGGACTCAGATTCCCAGGCAGCTGAAACCTCTGCTTTTTCCTCCACTTACCTCCATCCCCTGCCAAAAAAAAAAAAAAAAAAGACCAAAAAAGGAAAGACAACGAAACAGTATTTGAAATGAGGGTTGATCTGTAAGTTGATCCTTACGGGTAGACCTCTAACCTGCACTGAGTCTTTCCAGGTCAGTGGAGCAGTTGGATAAGAAGTTACATCCATCTAAAGCAATGGCAGGATCAGTGTAAGATGCGCAGGCATGAATGTCTTACAAAACTGTGTAAGACGTTTAACTGGCAAACTCCCCCAAGCCAAAGCAGAATAGGTGAAGGGATAGAGACAATCTCTCTTGACTGTCCTGGCTCTTAAACAACATGGCACAACAAGTGGTAAAAGGGTTATACAGTCTGATCCTGCACCGTGCTAGGAATTGACACCTTGTACAGCAAGGAGTAGGGGCTTCTACCTTTCTGACCAGGGTTTCCTGAAAACAAGCATGTGCACCAGCACCATACAGCACTTCTGCAATAAGCCTCCTACATCTGGCACAAATTTGCAGAGGTGCTGACCCATGCACATGAAACAAACATCCTCCAAGGCCCACTGACTAATCCTTACCCCTTCTGTTCAAAATCCAAAGCACATTTGTTGACCCTGCTTTCTCAAACAAAAAAGTGTATAACCACATTTATACTTAATGCAAGAACTGGATAAATGAAATAACTTCAAATTTATCAAAATTACATGCCACTATATAGTTTTCTAGCAAGATACCTATGTATACAGTCAAACTTCTGCTCCATGCAGAGATGAATAAAGTACAAGTCTTACTAAAACAAAGACAGGCTATTAATATTAAACTGCTTATTTTCAGATTAAGAAGTGAGAAAGGTTCTATTTTAAGAGAGTTTTTTTAAAAACCCAAAAGCATAGAAGACCGCAAATATATTTTTTTATTATTACTTTCTATTACACCCAAGGCCCTATCATTCAAATTAAAGATAAATATTGTCATTCCAGTTCACTGCTATTATACCAGCTATTTTTCCCCCCTACGATCACTATCTTTTTTTTCCTTTTTTTTTTTTTTCCCACCCTTTATGGCCGCAGTGCAAAAATACAACCGACATAGAAGGTCGGCACCGTGCACAAAGCCCGCACTGAATCGGACTCGTGGGCCTGATCTCCTGCACTGTGGTGCCTTTCTGAAAGGGAGCGTGCAGTTCAGCCTGCAATGTTGTGCTTGGATGCTGTACAGGTCTCCAAAGGAAAAAAAAAAAAAAACCAACAACCCAAAAAACCCCCACCTTGTTTTCATTCCAGCCGTGTTTACATAAAGGCTCTAAAGATCCCCACCGGCAGGTTATTTCTAACCCCCAGCCTCCTTCCCCCCCCCCCATGCCCCTCTCCAGCCAGCCCCCACGGTAACAACCTGCCATTCTCCGCAGCAGCAATGGTTAAACATCTGGCCGTAAATTGCCAGTGCTGCATGCTTTGAGCCGTACCTATTTATCCTAGCTGGAGAAGGAAGGCAGAAATGGTTAACTGCATCTAAGCCTAAGTCTACTGGCATGACAGTTTTTGTTACAGCATCATCACTTGGCATCTAGGCAAAACTGGCCAACAAACCCAGTTTTAGTTGAAGTAATGTTTGTAGTGAATTAGCCAGTATTTATCTGACTGACTCTAATATGGGCCATTGAACTTCACCCAGATTTTCCTTATGAAACAGAGGGAAGTAGAAGACCTGGCAGTCTGCGGTTACTTGTGTACTTGTCCATCACTTGCAGCCCTGCAGACAGAGCGAAGTAGTACATCTCCTAAGAGCTCTTCAGGGCAGGGACCATAGTTTCACTTTATATTGTAAAGTACCCCAAACAGTGCAGCAGGGAGGTCCTCGGGCAGCAGGTCCAGGCAGTGCGTCAGCACAAGTGATAAATAATAACACAAAGCAAAGCAAACCCCGTTTTCACATGCCCTGCCGCAATTCTGCTTACTCAGCCAGGATAGCTAGAAATGCAGATTTAATCAGCAGAAAAAGACTTACGCCAGCTAACAAGGTCTGCTGTGGCTTCTGCTCATCACGCAGCACACACCGCATACAGCAAGGAAGCTGTTTCAAGTAACATTTACAAAGATGTACTTTAAATTTCTGAGCAAGCATGACAGCACGCTGAATAATAAGCTACACGCTTCTGATGTTTTAAGGACTGCTTCTGTGCCCCACTGAAGCCCGGGGAAATTTCACCACACATCGTAAGGCCACTGCATCTGGCCCTCGTCCCCTCAGGTGGCAACTGCACTGCACCTTCCCACCTGGGTGAGGCAGAGGCAAACGCCATGTTCCACGTGCCTTGACTTTTGTAGCTTGGTTTTGTCTATTTTATGCATTATTAAAGCGGCAGAAATCGTTAGGAGAATGCACTTGAAAGAAGTTTAAACTCATCAAAATAAATACCTGACTTTCTATCCCAAACTTCAGAAAACAAAAGCACTTCCCTCATGTCCTAGCACAGCATACATTGGGGTTTGGGGGTTTTTTGTTGTTGTTTATTTTTTTAAACTTTTCCCCCCCTCCACATAATTGAATAAGATGAAATCCACATGGCTATTTTTATTTAACTTTCTCCAGCAGCACTTACCAAGCTGACAGCCCCTCATCCCTGAGCAGTTAATGCCAAACTACCTAGAAGCCTGAGACCCTAAAGCACTCTGTGAGCACCACATTTTACGGATAGCCCTTACAGACCTACGTAATTCCTAACCACTGTCTTAGCCCAGCACATGTGCCCACTCTAACCACGGTCCCATGTACATCTATTCCTGAATACATTAAATATTCACACATATGACATCAGTAATTTGATCTTACACTAAAACATGTTTCTTAGGAGATATTTGTAACAGAAATCACCTTTCCGGGGCTTTTAACTTCACAGGAGATTTATTTTAGTGCTTCTAGTCCATCAATACAGTGCCAAGGAACAATCTTGTGTTGCTTATATTAAAAGCTGTTAACTTTTCATCTGAAATTCACATTTAAGATTCTTAAACTGTGAAGCAATAATAGGTATATTTGCAAAAATCTACAATACTTGCAGACAAACTACCCCGCTGAGTCACCTATACTTTCCTTCTAACGTATCCTTTGTAAAAAGTTTGGGCCAGAGGCAGTATACCTGGGTTTGATGCAAACTGTCACATACATACTTGGTATTATCTATGAACTTGTATCAACAGTAACATCCCAGAAAGGGATATAAAGGTTTCAACCTTTGGTGCTCCTTAACAAGGGAACATAACTAACACTACAACATAAATATCCCCTACTTGTGCCTCTTGCACAAACCCAGCAGCCATCTACTTCACACACCTATTCCATCTTTACTGCAGTCTTTATCTTCACCTTCACGTGTTCCTGATACACATTCATTTGTCACAGGACATTGTTGGAAGGTTGTCTGATGAAATATAAAGACAATCTCTCAAATTGTATGCTGTCTGTAAGTAATAAACTTATTACTGCTCTTCTGATGTAGTTAGCCCATGACAACACTCTTGCTCAGTATTATTTTTGGCTTGGATCACAGCATTACTTGTATGCTGCTTTTTTTAACGTGCTTATTAGGATCGTGAACTGAGGAGGAAAATCATTTCCTCAGCAGAATCCTCCAAAATTGGAGTATGTCCTCAGAGTGAAAACTGCAGCTTTTATGAAACCTTCTTAAATTTAAGTCTTATGCTAAGGAAAGGAAAACAGAGGGATGAACTTGGCCACCACTTAGTTCACAAATTAGTCCAAAGATGTCAATTCATCTCCCACCAGATATCCCATTTCATCTGTTCATCTAGGGAAAGCAGGTCAATGACTGGAAGATTTAGCATCCCCTGATGTCTATTCTGAGAGAATGCTAGAAAGGTAGCAAGAAGGCACACTTTAGAGAACAGAAAAACTTATGGTCTGCTGTGCAACCATTATGCCTCTGCAAATGAAGATGATTTATGGTAGCATTTGTTTTTCTTCCTACAGCACCATCCCTCACTTACAGCATACTTCAGCTCTGCTGGAATCGAGCACAGATTTCAACAGAAGGACCATCAGGCTATTAACGCTCTAGACAGAAGTTGTAATGGGTACAAAAACTACTCTAACTTGCACAGATGGAAGTAGGATAGTCAGTAGCCATCAAAAATTTCTATCCTGGAAGATGTAGCACTCTAGAAATCTTGAGAGATTCTCTCTCTGATTCTGTGCTCCTTTCCCTTCCTTTTATTTTTACACAGTGTCTTTCAGATACAACTCTATGTGTTCAAATCTAACTGGCAGCATCTTTACAAAACTTACCCTGCCATTTTGATATCAAAATTATCTATTTCTAGCTTTCTACAGAGATCTTGAATTTACTGTAGAAAATGAAGGTAAAGTAGAAAATGAAGGTAAAGTAGAACATGTTTATGTTCTATGTCAAAGAAAACAAGTTTTGTTTGGGCTTCGTTGATTTAGGAAATGATTCAAGAACAGCTTATCCGAGTGAAAATGGGACCTCCATAATGCTGCTAAAGCCAGCAAGAACAGTTCTTAGGAGGAGCCCTAGTAACTCTGTCAGATTTATACCTACTGCATTTTATTTTTTTAAATAATAAAAAGCTTTGGTAGGTATTATAACCATGCCATACTCAAAAAAATCTCTACACTGCGACAATTTTATAACATTTTATTCTGCACACTGTATCAGGTCTGTATCAGTATTTACACAGCAAGTTATTATGGGCTGACACATTCTTTGAACCAAGTGCCTTAGATTGCATACTCCATATAAAAGCTTTTGATGGAACAAGAGTGAATGTGTAGCATGCTTATTTTCGCTTTTCTTGTTCTTTCTTTTGCTTCATTTGTAAATGTCTCCTTTCCTGCCTATCAACTTGACAGGAAACCACAGCAGGAGGTACTACCAGTGTTACCAGTACTTACAGTAGTTCACAGGAGAATCTGGAATACTCGGGAGGAATAAAGAAACTACTCTTTTCTGTGTTTAACATTCTATGATTCAGAATAAGTTGCTATACTGACACAATTTGTCCAAAGGATTATGATTCTTTGACTGTGGAACTAGCAAAGATTCATGCTGCTGCTGCACTACCTAATGTGCAAGTATTACCAAAGCGCAAATGCCTCAGGTGTTTCTAGTTCACTAAATATCCTCCCCAACCCACGACTCTTGAAAATGGAGGCAGAGAATTGTTAAAATTGCACGACCAGTTTCTATTATAATCATTTTTCATTAAAGATGTTTTTTGAAAGAGTGTGTGTGGGGGGGTGTGATTAAGTTTTGATTGATCTCGCAAAAAGCAGAATTAAAAAAGATTGCCAAACTCAGAAATATCTTTTAATGAGCAAATGTCTTCATGATTGAAAAATACCAGTTGGATCATGCATGTTGAAAAATTTTTGGTCTTCTAAATTATGAGTTTCTGCACAGGGGCTCTGCGTACACCCATCCATAACTGAAATACAAAATGCCAAATAAAAAATACAAGAAAAATCAAAACTGTTTCCAACTGTTTCTTTGTAATGCAGATGCTCCTTTGCTTTCAATTTCTTCTTTTTCCATCACTCTGCATATACAATTTTGTTGTCCTGCAATTAGGAAGGTATGAGACATTCCCTATGGGAGGCATTTATTTTAGATGACTTCGTTCTCTATTAACATGGTCATTTTTAAATATCACAGCTCAGTCTTCATGAGTGGAATACCTCTTTAAATGCATGTGTCATATGATGTAAAGAGTCTGTAGCAATTAAGAATCTATACTATCAAAAAACCCAGGCTTTTTTACAACAGGACTGGATCATTTTTATTGCATTGTTGAGGTAGATCGAGGAGATTTTGATGGTTAGGGGGTAGTCAGTTATTTTTAGGAGTGCAGGACCTGCTCCTTTGATGCATCAGAGGGGACAGGCTCTGAGCAAATACAAAGACTGAAGCAGCATCAAGACCAAAAGGCAATGTTTGTTGCGTGGATCAGGCCAGTCTTCACCAAGCACTTGTTTTCCCCCTACCAGCCAAGACAATGCAACCTCTATCAATGCTGACATTGAAGGATTTGGCTCAGAGTAGAAAGTTCTTTCACTGTTTTTATGAAATAAAGGGCTTTGACACTTTTGGAGGATTGTCGAGACTAAGGAACTCTGACTTTGCTGGGTTCTCATTGCTTCTTCCCCCATGCCACTGGCAGGAACGTAATACAATAATGACTTCTGTGGATAGAAAGGACCTAAGATAAACCTGACAGCACTCAGCTGCCACAGACTTGCCAGGTTCAGAGCAGTTCCACAAACCAACACCACACGAGTCATTACCGTCTCAAACTGATGCAAGTCATTAGGCACAGCTAAACTGAGACGAAGGCAGTTCTATGCAGGAAGCTTCTACTTTGAATGTCTGTCTCTCCCTAATACTCCACTGCACAGCAAATCTTGCACCACCAGGAAGAGGATTAAATGAGCTAGTATGTTTTTCAGACCCTATAATTTAGATAAGAAAGAGTTTTAGAAATGTCAAGGAGCAGATGTCCTATGAAGAAAACAGATCTCTCACTCTGGATTTATGTTTGTCTTCTGGCTAAAACATCAATTCAAAACCTGCTCTCCTTCAAACGGGGGTGGGGGGAGGTTGATGCTGCCAATTTGACAAGAAAGAATATTCACGTAGAATTTTGCAGCATTTGTTTTCATTTCTTACAACACATTCACTATTGCCTAGCTTGTATGTTAGTTAACACCCAAGTCTATTAAGTTCTACACCCATCCTATATTTTATTTTTGGTTGGTTGGTTTTTTTCCAGTTTTCCTTTTTGCACCCCTCCTTGAAGTACCTTCGATTTTTGACGGTACCCATTTGGACAGTCTGATTGTTTTCAAAGGCACAAGCAGTATCCTTTATCCTCACATGGCCACAGGCATAAAGCTTAACTACAGCCGACATCAAAGACCAATACAAGATTTAAAAATGCAGCTATGAATATTGTAAAGAACAGGAAGAAGCACTAAAAGGAAGGAAGAAGCTTTCCACTGGATTAAATTTCGCTGTGGTACAGGTCTATGCTGTGTAATACAATATCGAACATTAGGCATTCAGGGATGCAGATACAGTAAGTCCAGTAAACTTTAAAACTTGAAGAAACATCAGTCTTGCCATACAAATTTGTCGCTCAACCACTGAGGATACTGAACAGAATATTCTCTCCAAGGCCAACAATTAATTTTTGCTGTCTCTGGAACCTTTATATTCAAGTTTCAAACTCTCAACTTCAGTATTTTTTTTATGACCCAGCCTCGTAACTTTCTATTCTACCATTGCTTTGGATGTGTGCCTCAGATGCTTTGAAGACAGCACCTACACACTTGCTTTGAGAACTTCAGCTATTACAGCCATATAGCGATTACTCTTTCTTTGTTGGCTAGGAAATAAACAACCAAAACAAGAAATCTACATATATCTTAACCAAGCTAATAACAAGAAAACATGCAGCTATGTTTGGGAGCTCATTAGCAAAAAGCACAGACATACAGACATTCCCTTACACAAAACCTCTTTCAGCAGCATCAGATATAGAATACTTTCTGCATTTGTCACCTTTCAGGTCTGAGTTTCCAGCACGCTCCTTGTTATATGCAATTAGCCCCATGCCAAGGTTTGGTACATTTCGTAATAAATCCCTGACCACATTTGCTTCGGGCTTGGCAGCTCTGGAAAGGCTCTATTCATCGGGGCAGCAGCAAGCCACAGGACTCACCGCACCACACAACTCACTTGCAGAATTCCAGCACGCTACAGATTTCAACAAGCCATCCCCTCCCTCCTCCTCTCAAACTGTCTGACATATGACTGTGATTAAGTAGGATATGAAAAAGCTCCAATCAATTTTTCTTTTTCATCCCTCACCTCCCTCTTTCCACCTCTTTTACCTTCAGACACCCCCCCCACACACACACAAGAAAACTCTCCCTTCTCTCCCAGCACTGCACGTTAGGTAGGAATCCTTTCTTCTTTTTTTTTTTTTTTTTTTTTTTTTTTTCGGTGTGTTTTTNGCCTGTATTTAAAACAGTAACCATCTGTTACTTGCAGAAAGGCTGTCTCTCCTTCTCAGGTTTCTTCAGCCTGGGAGCGCTACCCTCACGGCAGAGCGTAAGGCTAGCTCTAGGCTGGGAAACCTCTCTGTGAGGCACCCGAGAAGAACAGTAAAACCAACAGCAGCGGGAGCAACCACCAGCCATCGGGCCGTCTGTTCACGGACAATGCAAACAGAAAAAAACCCAAGCAACTTACATATTTCCAAACATTCAGACAGCTATGATGACAAAGAGGGAGCTGGGAGAGGCACCAGGCAAGCATGCAAGCCACAGAGAGTATGAGTGCGAAAACAGTTATCTTCATAGTATGCATACTGGATTTCTCGTCACACTGCACTGTGGGTCACGCTCACTGGCAACACTGGGATAATCCATTTTTGGCATAAATAAACCCATTCAGAAGACAGCAGAGCGCTGGGTAAAGAAGCCTCATCATGCTTAGTAGCAATGTTGCAAATAGGCCTGAAATAAGCTTTTGTTTTAACTAAGAAAGGGTGAAAAACCTCCGGTAACTCAGTATTATCTCATCTTTCATAGAAGGGAACCCCAACTGTTACACTAGTACATAGTTCGACTCAGGTTACCCATACAACACCTTCCAGCAGTGCCAAAGCACCTTTGCACGTGCTTCAATCCTCCTTTCAGCTCCAGGCACGTGTTCCCAAAGCTTCATCACCCTTCTCAGCAACTTTTGCCCTTCCGCTTAAGGAACTGCCACAGAAATAACTGGGACACTGCTAAGCTGCAAGACCTCCATCGTACCTCCTTGTCAGGCAAAAGATTGACAAAATGACATTTAGCAGGCATAAGCTAAGCTCCAAAGAAGAGCTGTAGCTCAAGGGTACAGTTAAGAATCAAGAGACAACCTGCAAAAGGTCATGTTGTATTAACAGGCCAGGTTTTCTGCAGGTCTGATTTCTCCTGGAGTCCCTCCTTTCAGGATCCATCCTTCCCAGAGAGTCTTCCCTCTGCCAGAAGGCTGTTCATGCCAAAGCCTACATCCAAATTACAATACCTCCTTTCAACATGATAAAGCATAAAATCATGCCGCAGCTGACTATACCCAAAGGCAAAACCTAATGAGACACTAAAAGAGAAATTAAACCAGAAGTTTATCTAATTACTATCTTTGCCTTGTTAACCTACCCTTTACCTTGCCAAAACACTAACCTAAATACGCATCCTAATTTTATGTCATCACCTTGCTTGCCTGGAGCCACTGAATACCAGAATCCACGGCGAGATTTCCTCACTATTTTTTTTTCTTCTTAATCCATTTTTTACTGAGCTCAAGACTTTGAAAATAGTGAACAACTGCCTATGGCACAGTGGAGTCAGACTTAAGTACAATACTCCTTATCAAACTGTAGCAGTCACAGAATGTATTTGATTTGTCTAAAGACAAGTCAAATTAAAAGCTCACCTGAGACCTTCAAAGCTATCTAGCTTGCGCCTTATCTCCTTTCAAAAACCCGAGTTCACCTTCTGCTCAAGTAGCGCCTGTTCGTGCATCCCAGCTCAGTTTCCTACAGCGAGGACACAGTTTCATTCACGACTTCTGGAGAACTCCATTACGCAGCATCACATCATGTTTCCAAGGTTCCTATTTACCTCAACACAAAGCACCGCTGTAACGGGATCAAAAGCCGGAAAAACTGAAAGATTACTTAATAAAACAACAATGCTAAATCTACACGTTACCTTGAAAGATCCTTCAAGAGTTCTTACACAGCGCTCTCCCGACCACTCCATGACTGTGTACACACAGCCCCGGGACAGAACAGCACTAAGCAATCCCAACAGTCCTTTGCGAGTACAGAGGTGGGTATATGAAGTTCTACCAAGTTACTGAGGATATCCAGCACACACAGGCTGTTCCTTTGTTAATAAAAATGAGAAAAACTGGAATCGGAGTTTCTGCAACCTGCTCTTATCGCCGACCATTAGTCTCGCTTCTAAATTTACCAAACCTTTCACAGACAGCAGAGAAGTGTCGATGTTTTACATGAGTATGAATGGTGCCAGCCCTACTCAGAGGCAAAAAGCTTGTCTTTCCCTGAAAGTCCAATCCATCTGTTTTTACAAATCCGTACACTTAACTTTAATCTAAGCGCTATTTACAAAAATACATACAGACATAAAAGAGCATAATAAATTAACAGGTCACAAGAGGCAACAATGACTAATGACAGATCTTACTCTCCTTTCCAAAGCACTGGCGCAAGGGAACACAGCACATAAAATTACCTAAACTGACTTTCCGTGTTTCTGTTAAACCAAAACTCTAGTGTATTCTGAACCTTCTGTGTGACGTTTCCCAGCTGGAAGACATAAGCTTTCCTAAACAATTCAGGACTTTAACGTGACCTTACAGCCGTCATCTTCTTTCATACAGCCAAGGGATATGCTTGTTCGTTTATATAGGGTTTATCTTATCCATCAGATTCTCCTGCCTGAACGCTGACGTTGCCTACTTGTGGCTGTACTGTCAATAGAGCTTGCAAAAACCTCTCCAGTAATCTGACTCCTGGTCGTGGACAAAAGTCAGTAAAACTGTAAAAAGCAGTTGTGCAAAACCCTTCACGGGTAATTACTGCATGAATGAAATGGTCCAAAGTAGACAGATATGCTCTATACGTTGTTTTAATACCACACACTTGTCCTTTTCTTTGATGAAACTTGTTACCAGTGATTATTTGGTGCTGCCAAATTTGTACATATAAATGATGACTGTTACCCGAGTCAGAACTGCAAGTTCAGAAGCAAACCAAGACAATACTCTGAAACTCTTGACGCTGCTACAGCTGCATGCAAATGTCAATTCTTGACAGCTTATTTTCAGTGTATTCATTGACATAAACATGGTGGATAGCATGTTAAAAAATTGAGAAGTGAACATGCCATTTCTTCTCTAACTCAGATAAAACCAATTGTCATTCACCAGGGCTTTTTTCACCTCCCACATCTCATGTTGCAGGGATCACTTACTAAAATCTGCATAGGCTTCTCTATTCACTTATCTTGGACTGTAATGTGATTATACATGGAAGAACAGCATGTGTGCATGTGCACTTGCAATTGAAACATGACAATTATATTCTCCTCTCATAATTTTCTCTTTTTTCCCCTCCGTAAATTACATTTTCCAACACGTTTCCCAGGTGATCACCTCTTTCCTTAGAATTGAGCTGTTTATTCTCATCGTCCTGCATTCCTCTTCAACAAACTTTTACCAACCACATGTCTACTAAAACCCCACAAATTGACCGAAATTTGAAAATATTAACAAATATCTAAAATGAAATTAAAACAAAGGACGCAACTTTTAAGCCTTTGTTGATAAGGCTTCCTCCTGTGAAATATTACCGCACCATCATCTGCTCTGAGGGTGCAATTCCACACACATTTACTCCAAGAAGGCCAGTACTCCCTGTCCAATAACAAATTTTACAACATTTCTGTCATTCACCATGCTCAGCTACGTGTTCCTGAGTCAGGTTCACCATGGCACCGCTTATGCTCATAAAACAGAAAAGGATCATGCCTGATAAATTCCTGTTTAAAAAATAGTTTCATAAACTCCTGTTTATGAAAAATGGTTACATCATGGCAAGGAAGAGCACAAGTTTTGTGTGGGAGGAGAGGTTGGGGGAAGGGAGGGGAGAAAGCAGCCTGTCGTGGAAAATTCTCTTTGCAAAAGAAGAAAAAAAAAAAAAAAAAACTCCTCAAATTATACCCCGAGAACTACTAGCTTTCAGATAACGGCCCAATTTACTTCAATACAGCTCAAATATTTAATGATATTAAATTATTAACATATTAATATTTAGTATGTAGTAATAATAATTGTAAGCTGTGGTTCACTGAGATGGTAACTGCAGTTTCCAGGTGCTCAGTACCTAAAAAAGCAGCAAAAGCTCATAACAAAAAAAAGCTGAGCTGGTACCAAGCCATTCTGCTGATATAAATTTTAAAATTTCTTTGAAAGTAATTTTATCTTGGTAGATTTTATGCCAGATCAGGTATCATCATTCTTCCTGCAGCTGGTACGAGGCAGCTATAAATACCTCATTGTGTGCTCCTGCCAGGCTGACAAAAACGCGAGCAAGCTCTCACATCTGACCTGGTTCAAATCCACATGGCTTGGCCATGCTGCAGCGCGCAGATGTAGCGACAAATATCGATGATCACGGCCTCACAGAGTAACAGGCACCATTCGACCCTTCACAACATCCAGGCTCACTCACCAATATCTGGGATCAACACAATGACTTCCACAATATGTTACATTGGGATTTTCAGCTACAATATTAATTTATTCTTATTTAAACATATGTAAATGAATAATGTTTCTAATAATTACTGAAAATAATAAAAAAAAAAATCTTATCGCACACAATCAAAATCCTTTGGCAAATTTTAAAGTCTTAGATCTGATGGGAAACTTCCAATTTACTTCAGTAGGGTATGGATTGGGCCTTTAATCTCCTACCTGTAGCTCATTGCACTCCAGTTTAGACTTGACAAAATCCTGCCGACTTTACCATGTCACTTCATAATAAACTGCTTTTTAACTGAAGCTAACTGAAAGCTGGCGCTTTTGATGAGTGCTTGCAATTACATTTTCATTTCCCTTCGTCGACTATGCACACAAGTACTGTAAATCTCTATCATTTTAAATAAGGTCTTCAAGGGTAATTTTGGCAGCCAAACAGGAGCGTGCATGATGTTTGAAGTACTGTAGGATCCTTTTATCTTCCTTTTTTTTTTTTTTTTTTAAAAATCTTTTGGACTCAGATCTGAAAGTCTCAAACAAATTCATTGCTCACCTATCTCAGATGACATTTTAATTGTAGCTTTTAACTACACATAGGCTAATGGAGGAAAACTGAGTAGAAAGTTCTTTGAGTACACGTTCAGATTGAAGAGGTTTTACTGAGAGAATTTATTTTGCACTGCTGAACTTTATATTAATGCGATACCTATAAATACTGTTCAATGCAATTAGAAAAAAAGCCCTTAAAATAAACTTTATGGATTTCAGAGGGGTTTTCTGAAACTTTATTTGCAGCATATAAGCATTTAAAATCCAACTGTAATTTCATAATTCATGCTGTTATGGAAACAACGTCCCAAATCTCCATATCTGCCACCTCTTATTGTTTAGAGGGTTTTTTTTATTCTGTCAAAAATTCCCACTGCATGTGTGTGTGTATATACATATTTTCATATTCCCAGAGCTAGAAATTCTCGTAGGACTACCTAGTGATTTTATTTACTTATTTATTTTGCTTGCAGCCATCAACAAATTTATTCTTTCCCAGTCAATACTGTGACCCTCATAAAAGATGTTCTCTAGGTGGTCTTTATACGCAAAGCCTCACTGACAATATTTACATTTGTGAAAATGTTTTAAAAGCACAGAAGGATGGGCATGCAAAAAGGGAAGTGGAATTCCCACACCTTACAGCTGTATGAAACAAAAAGGAAGTGAGATATGTCTACTTACTACCCTGAGGCTCTCTCTACATGGTACCACATTTGCTAAGGTCCTTCCTTTTGCTTTGTAGCGCTAGTGTTTAGTGCAATTCTTTGTATATCTATAAACACTAGAGATATATGCAGAATAACAGTATTCATAGGTTTCATGTGTTTGTTGGTGCTTTACAGATGTATACTTTATTTTCAGAAAATTTGCGTCACTGCAGAAACCTTGAGACTAAAACCAGTTTCTTTCAGCTTTGACAAAATAAGTGACGCTTTCTGTTGTTGTGGCTTTGCAATATTCATTGCATTTAGGTTTTTCTTTTTGTGAACGATGGCCTTTATAACAAACATAACTAACTAAATGCAGCTGGAAAGCCATTAAAGTAAAAAAAGTTGGATTCACCTATTACATCTGCTTTTCATAACAAAGGGCTACAATGACTATATTGAACATTCATTCCCATTTACCTAAGCCAATATTCCCAAAAGGGAAGCCTGACATCTAACCTCAAAAACTGCAAACTGTCTTAGAGGCATAAAAAAAGGAAATAAAAATGAAATAGGAAAACACATGCTGCAGATAACGTACAGAAAATTAAACATGTAAACAAAATATTTCAGCATTAAAACTTACAGGAAGCCAGTATGTAAGTACTCAACTTTGGTAACTATTTAAAATAAATTACCAATTTGAAGACAAAGATATTTGAAGATTTTGATGTCTGATCATCAAGAAAATTCTCTGTTAGATGAAAGTGGTGAGACGCTGCATCTACGTTAAAAAGTTCACAGAAGAGCTACGCGTCATACATATTGCTGCAAAACCTAAAAGGCAGAACTTTTTAATAGGTGAAACTGCAAAAATATGTTTCTAGCATACAACCATGTAAACTAACAGAAAAAACATACAGTAACGTATTAGAGGAGAACGCTACCAATGGCGGTCCACCACCCACTGCCATCAATGGGTGCCTTTCTGCTGACCTTGGTGAGATGTGGATGAGGACGTACCAGATGTAACCTTGCTGCACAAAGTTCTCCAACTTTGGAGGCAATCTTGAAACCTGCACTCAACAATTTAAAACACACCTTTTCTGATGGGAAATGTAAATATGAAGGCATAACTATTAGAGCAGAGAGCAATGAGAGCAATGACTCGTACATTTGACCAAAGAGAAAGGCTTGGAATTAGAGTTTTAGACTGTGCCGGAAACATGACGACCAGTATTAAAACACTGGAGGAGATCAGTACAAAGTAAGTTCATGTAGAAGTGCGACTTGAATGCTCATAATAATTCCTTTCCTCAAGCCGCTAAAATCTGTTCTCATCAGGGCTATATTTCTTCACTGCAGTTAAAAATCTAGTTTTTTACTGAAGCTATGAATCTGGTCTATTTTACAAAACCAGTGACCATGCGATGCTAAAAAAATTATCTAGAATTTGGTGAAAAGTTCTAAATACATTTTAAGATATTCCATAAAGCCTAAAAACTCCTTAAATCAGTGTGAGTTCTCCAGACCGAACGACTAAAATCTATATTCTAACTTAGAAAGCAATTGATTCATTCACAAAATACTCATGTCTACTTTATACTAGAAATTTTATGGAAATTACCAGGAAGGTCGGGTATCTGAAAAAAACATTTACTACAATTTTTTGTAATTCACATCATCTTGACTTCCCAACCATACTATCCTACTTTGAGCAGGGCTTGACATTTTAAAAGCTTATATAAAGTTATAGTCCTAAATCCTACTACCTTTATTGAAAAATTGGTGCTTGATTTTTGTAGACCTTTTGAAAAATCTAGAAATAGAGATTTATATATTAGCTCCAGCAGCATTAGGCTTCAGATGCAGCTAAATAACTTATTCCAGAAGCAAGACACTTGAACCTAAAACATGATACATTGCCTGATTAAGTATTAGTTATTTGACCCTAAAAACTTACATGGGAAATGTAAAAAGTCTGGTTGCTACCAAGCTGTATTTAAAAATCTTACAAAAAGTATACAAAAAGCTTTATACCTGCACTATATAAAATAAATGTAAATACAGACACCATAAACAGAACAACTTGCATATACAACCACACAAAACCCACCACGAGTCTCCCTTTTTCTCCCCTCAAAGTTGATACTTGTCTCAAAACCAGAAAACAAAGTACTGCTTACAAAAAAGCAAATAGAGATTTATTTAAACACCACCTTAAAGAAGCGAAGTAGGCTAAAACTCACCTTTGACAGCACATTACAGCCATGCTGGAGCTGTTTGTTTAATCTTTCTTAATAAAAGAAGCAAAGACTAACTAGCCAGTTAAGCGTACTGCTCTCAGAAAGCGCAATGGTTTTGAGAGCTGTTTGCCACCTGTAAATTGTATTGTTATTACTAGCACTATTTTTCAAAAAGTTGTAACATCATATCATGCATTGTATAAGACCCAAAAGCTGTGGGGCACTTAACTTCTGTCACTGTCAAATATTTATTTCTTCTCAGGTCATGCCAAAATAACTATCAGAGAACTGGTGAGAGTCATGACATATGTGAACTTCCTCATTAACTCTTGACAACCTCACCATTTCTAACCATCTTTTTCCAGACTTATATACAGGCTAATAGTACAATCTTGATTTTAACATATTTGTATGTGGTGCCCTTTCCACGCGGCATATTTGTATCCTGTCAGCAGTTGCTTCCTCAAGCTATTGAGACAGGAAAAAAAACTTATTAAAGTGGTATCCCTGTCTCTTCAGAATGAAAAATCCATCAAGTCTCAGGATTTAAAAAAAAAAAAAAAAAAATATATATATCCCTTTCTCTATTCAGTCTCAGGATCAGTCTCTCCTCCAGCAGCATCTTAAACAAGCGTGATTTTGTTCTTCATTCCTCAAGTCTGAAGAACTGAGTTTTTTCCTGGAATTTAAACTAAATTGATGACTAACACCACCAACAACTAAACAACCCTCCCACCCTCCAGTTCCTTGGTATTAATCTTAAGGACAGTCATAAAGCCACAAAGAAAGAGACAGAACACTCAATAGCTTTTAAACAAACGCTACCACATTTTAAACACGTGCGTGTTTGCAAAAGCTCTAAGCCTCTATTGCTCAAACCACTTGTGGTTTCTCAGCACTTCTTTTTTGAATGATTGTGTCTTTATAAAATAAACATGTTTGAGACTAAATTACTTGGGTGTCTGTTGGGAATAATTATAAAATTAGCTCGTTCTAATTTACACTTGCGGGTTTTAAAAACATAACCAAATACCATAGTGAGTCTCCTGGTGAAACCAAAGCCTAGCATGTCAAACATGGTTTAGATCATGCACATGGACTTTGATTTTCTCAGCGCAGCAATCTGATCTCTACAGAAGGCTTAGTCCTTTGGTTTTGTCTCCTAATTCTCCAAATAAGTATTCCCATTTGTAGGTCTCCAGAGACATTCTTATTCATTCAACATGCCAATAGGTTGTACAATATATTACACAAATAATTCAGTTCCAGACACGGAGCTGTGATTATCAAGATGTGGTACCTTCACGCAGAGTTTCACTCGTTTGCAATATGATGCTCAGCCATAACACATATAGGAGTTTTGGCCACTGAAAATCTCAGCGTCCCAAATACAATGGAGGGATGTGCTACGGTTCCAAGTACATTACCTCAGAATGTATTTAAGGTCCAGCTAGCAAGGACAGCAACTGTCCTGGTTTTGGCTGGGAGAGAGTTAATCTTCTTCACAGTAGCTAGTATGGGGCCATGTTTTGGATTTGTGCTGAAAACAGTGTTGATAGCACAGGGATGTTTTAGTTACTGCTGAGCAGTGCTTACACAGAGTCAAGGCCTTTTCTGCTCCTCACCCCACCCCACCAGCGAGTAGGCTGGGGGTGCGCAAGAAGCTGGGAGGGGACACAGCTGGGACAGCTGGCCCCAGCTGACCAAAGGGATATTCCATACCATATGACGTCATGCTCAGCATATAAAGCTGGGGGAAGGAGGAGGAAGGGAGGGACATTTGGAGTGATGGCGTTTGTCTTCCCAAGTACCTGTTATGCGTGATGGAGCCTTGTTTTCCTGGAGATGGCTGAACACCTGCCTGCCAAGGGGAAGTCGTGAATGAATTCCTTGTTTTGCTTTGCTTGTGTGCGTGGCTTTTGCTTTACCTATTAAACTGTCTTTACCCCAGTCCATGAGTTTTCTCACTTTTACTCTTCCGATTCTCTCCCCCATCCCACCGAGGAGGGCAGGGAGTGAGTGAGCGGCTGTGTGGTGCTTAGTTGCTGGCTGGGGTTGAACCACGACAGTCCATTTTGGCACCCAATGCGGGGCTCAAAGTGTTCAAGATAACGACAGATTTGATTGCAATGTGCTAGATCAGATTTATAGCCATTATTGCTGTTCAGATATTAATCAGCAAGCTCCTGTGCTTGCCCTGGGGCTTGCTTGCCTTACTGTATATTAGAGTCTAGTGCTCGCTAGTGGCTGCTTTCTGCTTTCGCTGCTTGCTGTACTGCTTATCATCTTAGTCTGCTGTCCCTAGGAACATTTTGATAACAGCCATGCCCAGGGCATCGCTGCTGTTTCTGTGCTGCTCTACTGGACAGGCTGGAACTCCAGCGTGAACTCCAGTCGAAGGGACCGTGACCTGTGGATGAGTCCCCGTGGGAGCTGGACACCCCAAAGCATCTGTGACCGTGCATAAGACCACGCCAGAGCAGGGACATCTCGAAGGGTCTGTGGCCACGGTTATGTGTGTGCCGCAGCAGGCATACCTCTGAAGGGATTGTGGCCCAAGGATAAGTCCACACCAGAGAAGGTACACCTCGAAGCATCTGTGGCTATGGATAAGTCCATGCTGCAACAGGTACAACTTGAAGCATCAGCGGCTGTGCATAAGGCCATGCTGGAGCACCTCAAAGCGTGTGGCCATGGATAAGCGCACGACAAAGCAGGTACACCCCTGGAAGGACTGCAGCCATGGGTAAGGCCACGCTGGAGCAGGTATATATCTGAAGGCATTGTGGCCCATGGAGAAGGCCACGCTGGAACAGGTGCATCTCAAAGCTACCGTGGCTATGGATAAGCCTATGCCGCAGCATGTATACCCCTGGAGAGACTGTGGCTCATAGATAAGGCTCCACTTGGAGCAGGTACAACCCCAAGGGACTGCAGTTTGTGGCTAAATCCAAGCTGAAGCAGGGACAAGGGGAGGAGTTCATTGCAATGTTAAAACCTAAAACCTGGCCCAAAGGGACAAGGGGTGGAGATTGTAATGGCTCTACTTTTAAATTGTTTTAACCCATGATTTCATTTGCATGTTATGGGAGTTAAAACAGCAGGAACCACCTGAACCGAGGGAGGACTAGCCTTACAAGAAGCAGTGCAAGTGCAGCAGTGACCTGACCTGAGCTGGCTTTGGTGCCCAATAACTCCATGCAACAGACCACCTCTCCTGCCCTGAGTGACCACCATAACAGATGGAGCCCAAAATCATGGACTAAATGAACTCAACTGACATTTTGTGGACATTTCTGGACATTTTACAAGGTTGGTCCATAGACTAAGGGAATGATATCTGTGTATTATATCAAAGGATGGGAAGGGGGGTGGTGGTTAATGTGGATGTATTGGATAGCGTGGGACCTGAGCATGACGTAAACGGTATGGAATAAGGGGTGGAGAATGTGCTGGTTTTGGCTGGGAGAGAGTTAATCTTCTTCATAGTAGCTAGTATGGGGCCATGTTTTGGATTTGTGCTGAAAACAGTGTTGATAGCACAGGGATGTTTTAGTTACTGCTGAGCAGTGCTTACACAGAGTCAAGGCCTTTTCTGCTCCTCACCCCACCCCACCAGCGAGTAGGCTGGGGGTGCGCAAGAAGCTGGGAGGGGACACAGCTGGGACAGCTGGCCCCAGCTGACCAAAGGGATATTCCATACCATATGACGTCATGCTCAGCATATAAAGCTGGGGGAAGGAGGAGGAAGGGGGGGACATTTGGAGTGATGGCGTTTCTCTTCCCAAGTACCTGTTATGCGTGATGGAGCCTTGTTTTCCTGGAGATGGCTGAACACCTGCCTGCCAAGGGGAAGTCGTGAATGAATTCCTTGTTTTGCTTTGCTTGTGTGCGTGGCTTTTGCTTTACCTATTAAACTGTCTTTACCCCAGTCCATGAGTTTTCTCACTTTTACTCTTCTGATTCTCTCCCCCATCCCACCGAGGAGAGCAGGGAGTGAGTGAGCGGCTGTGTGGTGCTTAGTTGCTAGCTAGGGTTGAACCATGACAGCAACACATGATTTATTTTAACTGTGTCCTTCAGTCCCACTGATTTCGGTGATCTAAATTATGCTTTTCCAGGAAGAGATATTATCACATTATCACAATGCTTCTATTGTACCACCCTAGCGCAGAACATGACATTTTTGAGCATTAGGTAGTCATGACTGCAGATAATAATATCCAGGGAACTGCAGTGATCAGCTTATTTCCAAAGTATTTTCTGCTGCTCTAGTAGACAACACTGGTTGACACAGTCAGTATTTTAATACTGATATGCGAGGATTCATCAAAATAGTCAGCAATAGCCAACTCTGGCAGATCAAAATGTTACTCAGCTTCCTCCTCTTTTGCTCTGGACTTGCCACCCAGCACCTTTTTGGCAGTGGACTTGCACCTCCATGGATCCACAAGACATGCATTTGTAATGAAAATTGTTCATTTCATACGATGACATAAGTTTGTTTCCACTCCCAGTGGCTAGAACAACTTCTGTTAGGCATCCTACATCTTGTCTTTTTATCCAAGGCCAAGGGAGATGCAAATCATACTTTCTGTACCAAGATAAGGTGGGTTTAGTTTCATCCTGCTTTTGATTCCTCAAGGCTGCAAAGGTTACATTACCCTGCCCTTGCCACCACAACTTGCTTTACTTTATTTTCATCTTTTCATAAATACCTGAACAGGTTTTTTTCCTTTCAATTACATCGAAGCTAATACTTTAGCCAGCAACTTCTCCATGCAAAGTCTGTGGTTTCAGACTTGTTCCACATTTCTCAAGCACTGTAAATTCTCCTTCCTCTATCTTATTTTTTTTTAATAGCTTTTTGTACCACTTCTTCTCCCCTGCAATATAAATAGATATCTCAACAGAATCTTATTCCCAACCTGCCCCAAACTTCACTCCTGCTAGGTCTAGTAACAAATCAAACCATCAACCCCTTTGCTCCTTTTTCCTCCCCTACAAAAAAAAAAAAAAAAAAAAAAAAAAAAA
>WAAD01039724.1:32462-59371 GCA_013389945.1 Fregata magnificens
AAAAGAGAAAGCAGCACTTTAAGTACCAAATTCTCTCAGAGTTAGGTTGGCCTGTTCCAGTCTGCAAATCCTGCCCCTCACCTATCAGCAGAGGATTACAGCACCCAATTGCCTACAAGCTTCTTGTACTCCCTGATTCCTGTCGCCTCCTTCCCACTAGATCAAATTAAACACTACCCTCTTCATACGAGTACTGGTGATGAGAGAGTATTTGTGGATGGATAGGAAGGGAAAACCTTGGTTTCAATCTTCCTGGGCCACCTCCCGCCTTCCAGGATACTTCCTGCATCCCCAGTTTGAGAATCTCTGTATTTGTTATGCATACACATACATAGACGCATATATATATGTGTGTATATATCTGTAGGTTCATATATGCATATATATGAATATATGTATATTCTATATACAGGCTATTTATATATTTATGTCTGTATATAGAACATATACACATACAGGTATATTCTATATGTATATAGAACATTGACACACCACACATACGTGCATTTAAGTGACTGTGCAGGGTGCAAAGCACCACAGCCTACACTGCCACTTTTTAACATCCTCCACAGCATATTTTTCTAGTGCATTCTCAGGACTTGATTCATTCTCTAACCCAATAAGTCAAGAGTAAACATTCTACTTAAAAGCATGAACTACACATGGGGTATTTTACCAGCTTGGTTTTTTAAGTGCACTTGAGTTTACCTTCTGGCTATTCTAAAGAATGAGTAACCCGTTCCACTCCATTCAGCAACACCCACTCCTCCCCCAACTTCCCCCTTCTGTGCTAATCGCCTTTTAGACACAAAAGAAAGTCAGCCGCAAGGTGGAAAAAGAGGTGTATTTTGACCAGATATATTCCTCAGCATTTATATTTCGTAGTAGTCACCTTTCCAAGCTGAAAATTGCTTACCAGTAATCTGAAATGGACTATTTTGTTAGAATATGAAACAGGAAAGGTAACAAGATGTTCCCTTGCATAATTTTCTACACAAATCAGTCTTGCTCTGTTGATATTTGTTCTACATTATAACATGCAACTAAGTTATGCATTGATAAACTGAAAGTCATGAGAATAGTTATTGAAGGATGGTTCCCAGTCACAAAACATCGTACACTTCACTGACTCACTGACTCCACTGTCAGCTATATACAGCTCTAGAAATATAAATGCCACTCAGTTCTCCTCCTTCAATGGACGAATCACAATAAAACTTTCTAATTGCAGTTACTGTCTCTTTCAGAGGCCTGGCTTTATATTTTGATAATTAGATTACAATCAATTAGTGGAAATATCCAAAATAAACAAGTCAAGAAAACGTCTAATTTCCTGGAAAGTTAACCTCCCCCAGCAAAACAAACATTTCAGCAGTATTAAAGCTCCGTTCATATTTAAGGAAAACGGCAACCTTATTTTCCTTGCTTCATTTGTGATATAACACTTATTCGTGCATTTTGTTTCCAAAAACATCACAAAGCAGGTCAAGGTCCTTTGAGGCAAATATTATTATTGGGGACAGCATTTGCTTTCTGAGACAGCTCCGTTCAAGGAGAAGACTGAGCAGAACATGCACGTGCTCGGCTCTAAACCAGACCAGTACGAAGAGCGCTGCTGCCCCAAGGGGTTCTCGGTTTTAAAAAAGGGTCAGGGAAGAAAGAATTAAGTCACACATGGGGAGGATTGTTGGGTTTGGACTTGAACTATGTTGTGATGGCAAAAAAAAAAAAAAATTACACCATTTGTCAGAACTGGGAGGGAAGACGTAGGAAAGCTGAAAGACAGTTTCTGGCCTTCCCCTCCTGAGGACCTGAGTTTTCCCAGTCTATCATGTTAACTTGGACCACTCCTGTGAGAAAGCACAGCTGAACTGGCAGCCCGCTGGCATCCTCAGTTTTCAAAGCATTCATCCTCCACTCACACACATTTACAGACTTAAACTTTCACTGTATAATACAGAAGCATATAAAGTTGAATTTTTTTTTAATACCTAAGGGCAGTCTTTTCGGAGCAGACCGCAGGTAGGAGGTTAACGTTTTTCTTCATGAAGCCTGCTGCCATTGCAAGAGTATTTAAGCTGAAGAAGTAGTTATGATATGGGGAAGCATCAGAGCTCACAAACTATAATTTTCTTTCAGTGATACCGTTAACTGATCCTGCCTGTATAGCTCAAGTTCCTCCCACAGCTACACACAAGCACCGATTCAACACAGCCAGAAACTGAATCTGCCACTGATTACGTTTGGGAATTTCTGTCATTTAAGTGCAATTCTTAAACCTGCTGGGTACTGATAAACTTAAGCATGAACTCTGAGCTCTTCCACTCCCACAAAGTAACAAAGAGCAAGCGAAGGGCTGCTGCTCTGTCTGTGCACCCACGGGGAACCACACAACCCAGAGACTTCAGACATACTGGTTTTTTCTAAATAGAGAAAGAAGCACAGCAAGTCAGACCTAGCCAATTACATATATCACTGGGCAAGGCTTAATGGATGCACAAGAAGCATGGAGCAATCGCTAAGGAGGAATAACTTCTGCTCAACGTTCAGAAAATGCAAGAGCACGCTGTTTCACCAGAAGACCATGCTTTATACAGGCAACTGATAGGACTTACAAGGATAGGAAGAAAATTATTTGCCTCTAACCAACAAATTAACACAGTAGGTACAGTACTATTAAATATTGAAGGCTATTCCTTTAAATGAGTTCTCCAGTGAAGGGAGAAGGAGGGAAACAAAGAAAGAAAAAAAAAAAAAATCAGACTCAATTAGATCCTAACCCAGTAAAATCTCATTTCCTTCAACATGGGTTTTTCCAGAATGAGATTAAGCTCGGGCCATATTAATTTCTCTGTAAATTATTATTAATACATTTTCATGTATGTTAGCATAGCAATTTTTCCCCCTGCATCTTTAGCAATCTAACACTGGAACACATTCCTTCACTAAGAGTCCGCAAGGCCTCCAACAGATGTACCACTTCAGCAGGAAAATTTCTTTCTCCTTTCATGACTGAGTGAGAATTCATCCAACAGCAATTTAACCTTTGAGATTATACATGCTGAGTAAATTGGGGGAAAAAAAAAAAAAAACCCAACACCACAAAATGTGAACATTTGAAATGATGGGCAATGGCTTTACAAGTCGCAAGGGTAGGGAAGGCCAGGAGCACCAGGGTACATTAGAAGGTTTTTACTGAACTCATGGGAATTTTTTTGTATTTATCAGTGCATAAATTGTATAATGCTTACAAAGAAAACCTCAAAATCAGCTACATCAGCACAAACACACAAATCTGACTTTTGGTGAATCTTCTGATTTTTCTTCAGGTTTGTTAGAGTTTTGAGTCTTTTTCTCTTTTACAGACTATTTAACTTTCAAGAACTAGACTTATGCCTTGCTGTTCTTGATAATCTAAACATTAACATACAACTGGAGCCTTCATACTACCATCCAGTTAAACACAACGCTGAACAAGTCAAAAGTGGATCTGCAGATACAGTCACACAATAGGTAGTGATCAGCTTGTGCTCGTTCAAGCACATCACCACCCTCAATTAGAGACTGCAGCCTCTGTCAGATGAGAAATGATAAATGACCGTGTATGAATTCCAGCCCCTTAGAACAGAAATTGAAACAGATTTGTGCTCCCTACCTGCATTGCGCTGCACGAAGGCCACACAGATGGTCAATCTGCTGCGCGTACAGTAACTGTTAAATCAGACCAACCCCATGTTTTGCAGTTGTCACAACAAAAACCCACCTACAGACACTTTTCAAAATTTGCCAAGTGGAAATAGGGACAGTGCTATGTTGATTGCTGCATCAGAAAATTGCAATTAAGAGTTCAACACTAAGTCGCACACTATACCTTTAAATGTTTCTTGCAGGTTTTAATTTAACACTCTATAAAATTTATAAGTCAGACCTTTTAGCACAACATGAAGCAAGAACCATTGGGGAAAACATGCCTCTGAGAAGACTTCCAGAGTTTTATCCCCTCCTCTGTCTCCTACATCTGACAAGCAGAAGGAGAATAGGCATTTGCTGCTTAATTTTGAAGGTGTATCTCAATTAAAATAGGTCTCAACACCCTTCTCTCCTCACATCAAACCTCTGTGCTCTCATGCAACAATATAGAGCAGTAAAGTCAGCACCAGGCAAGCCTATACATTTTCTCTGAGAAGTGGCATGGACAGAACTCCGCTGTTTTTAAGAGCTCTCGCCGAATGTGTGCAAGCGTGATTGAACGAACTTGGGCAGGCCAGTTCAATGGCATATGGAAAATGTCACAAGTTCCAGCAGTAGAACAAATTGCTATCCACTTTGTCATGCTGATCTACAGGTACTTGCTTATCTTCAGAGCCTTTACTGATACCTGTGGTAGAATTACACATTCCATTCCAAATACAAGTTATGTTATCACATATTGAACTTACTACAAAGCACAGAACTTGGGAAAAAAAAAAAAAACCAAAATAAACAAACCCCCCATTGACAAACTTTCTATGAGCTCATAATAATGAACAGTGTCTTATCTTTATCAACAGATACTGTCTTACCTTTATCAAGAAAAGCTGAAATGTCCCTTTCTCCTATTCAGCTCCCAAGAACAAAAGAAATGAACTCCACCCTGTGGGCAAAGAACATTTTTTAAATGATTAGTGATATTCTGAAAGAAGGTTTAAATCATTAAAAAATAATACAGACCTTCCAATTCTGGTACGATACTCAGGTAAAAATGTAATGACATCTGGAAAAAAGCCCACTGATGGCATATAGCTAGTTAAATATTTACTACATTATTTCAACAAGTAACATGGTGAACGTTCCTATGAACTGCAGTCCATTGATAGTGAAATATTCAACAATACTATTTTATAAGGAAAATTACACTTTTATTTATTAGGTCAGCTTCCAAGAAAAAATGGCAATATTGCAACCCATTGTACAATCTTCGATGACACAGGTTTCCTTTACATCTTAATAGAGGCCCCAAAAGAATGAGATAATATGATACACATTACTAAAAATAATTCTGGATGCCCTAATAATTCACATATCTTATAAACTAAGGATCATCACTCCTCCTCGTTGTAGCAAACACACGAGCCCAAACACTTCCACGGGAGTAGGATGGGATTTGTATGGCAATAGATATTATAAGTCTTAGGGTGGGATCAGCAGTCTCATAAGAAGCACAGAGGTTGAGATTTATTCTGCAGTGTAGCCATAAAAGCTTTATTGAAGTCCTCAGCAAGAGCAGTTTCAGTGAGCTGCAGAGGACTGAAGACAAGGCTGGAAAATTAATCATAGAGGCTAGAAGCAAAAGAGAAAAAGAAGATGGAGCAACAGCTGCAGTAAGATGATGATGATGAAGGCTGCTGGAGAATGCATGCATTACATGCTTGTATTGTAAGGAAAAGCAATTTCATGGGTTGAACAAAAGGCACAAGAGCACAGCGGCAAGGAGAAACAGGAGGACCAGAGCTTTTGCTTCTGTGCTCTTTAATTAACTACTCCATTATCATGCTAGAACGTGAAGTAGAAATTATTCATTTAGACAGCTTCCCTAAAATCTTTACAATGTCACTGCTTATCTTATCTGAAGTAGTTTTACACATATCAACACCAATTCAAGAGTTACAATATGGCTCAATTTCATTCCAGTCCCAAACAGTGGCCAAATATTTATCATTTCATTCACAATACTGGAACAGCTAGAAATGTTGCAGGGGCATAAATACAAATGACTTGCTGATAATGGCCCAATTCAAGCAGCTGTCTTTGTTCCTACAGCAGGTTTGTTATTCTACAGTTGTTATAATCTCTTGTTTGAAAGGAAAAATTAATGTTGTTCGTTATTAAAGAAAATACCTTGGTAATTAAGTGCCACTAATCAGATGCTACACATTTTAAATATGCAACTAGCTTGTAATGACATAGTTAATTCACAGTTTCCCTTTTTCCAGGATAAAAGAAAATCTCCGTGCACTTTGTTCATACTAGTTCTGTGAACATTCATGTATAGGACAAACTACTGAAGTAAGTTGTGATCATTTGGTTTTGCTTCTAATTAACAGAGACCAGCTGCTAATGGTGAGTACATCTTCCCCAAAATACCTGTAACATTGACATCTTGGGAGCTCTCATGCATCCGTAATATATATTTCAACTTAGATTAAAAATCAGAAAAATTACTGCCTTCACTCCCTAAGATTCACTGATGGAATTTTGAAAGCTTCCTTTTTCATTGCTGATCTTCTTCAAAAGGGCCCAAATATTGGGGATTCCACCCTTTCATACATCAAGTTGTGCGCTTAAGGTCATATCCATTCTGAACTACTAAGTTAAATTGTATTTATACATCCTAGAGGTTTGTCTGGTGTTTACACAAAGCTACAGGCAGAAAAGGTTTGGTTTAACAACTTATTTTCAATCCACTCTATACCAATTTTTCATCATCAAATTATTTTAACAGCACACATTTAACACAGCAACTTTCACCAACATCAAAAACTTTCTCAAGCTAGTAAACCTTCATCAGCAAACTCTCATGAACTCTTCCAAACGTTCACACAGCTCTGCTTCCCTCTCTCTTTCCCCTGGCTCCTATTTAGAGAAGAGGGAGATACAAGACTCTTGCAACATCACTTTGTGACCAAGCAAGTCCAGCCATCGGCAAACCAAGCCTTCAGAGGATGACTTGCCTGGCAGCCCCTACAAGCTTCCCCACAGTGAGGATCCCACCCAGTAAGGGACATAAACCTCTGTGTTCAAAGTAATAAGGATCAAGCACAGCAATTTCAGGATTGAAAACCAAAGTATTATTTATACTTCAATACTAATTTAAACTCTACTCTGAAGCCTAGATTAAAGTAAACTTTCCCTCCGGAGCAAAGGCTTTACATTTGTAAGAGAATGACTTAGGGGCTAAAAAGTGATTTCCAGTAAACTATAATGACTTCAGCTTCTATCTGAAGGGTGATCATCTTCCAGTAAACCTAGCTCAATCCTTCACTCCCAGAGAGCACTATTTGTACGTTCTCACGGGACATCTGTGGAGGAGAGGAACGGTAGTACCATCCACAGTCACGTGCAACTCAACTCAGATTTCAGCTGCATTCACACCTGAGACAGCAGTGGAAAGCAGACAGAAAATGCCAACTTCATGCTCATGTATGGATAGAGAAGAAAAAAAGTCTGTTCCTGAACAGAAAAGGCAAAGGTCTTGGATAGGCATGCCACACAGCTGTTTGAACTTCCCAATTTCTACTATCAAATGCTTCTGTAAGGAGTCATAGAATCACAGAATATCTCGAGTTGGAAGGGACCCATAAGGATCAGAGAGTCCAACTGAATCATATGACTAAGACTGTCGTCCAGATGCTCCTTGAACTCCAGCAGGCTTGGTGCTGTGACCACTTCCCTGGGGAGCCTGTTCCAGTGACCGACCACCCTCTCGGTGAAGAACCTTTTCCTAACGTCCAGCCAGAAGTCATTCATTTCTGTTTGACTGTGTCCTCTTACACGGTTACAAGAGGGATGAGGAACTGATTGGGAGGTTACAATTTATGTAAGCAGTTAAATTTCCATGATCTTTTTCTGGAGGAGTTTAAACAGGATGGTTGTTAGTAAAGAATGACAGCTCCTTCCCTTCAGCTCCCACAAAGGAAGAATAATGTCCTTCTCCATTTCGCCATGCTCAGCAGCAGGCAAAAACATGATAGGGACATTTTCACGTGATCTTCACATTTTCTAGAATCTCTGGAAACCATTTTCCTAGTCTTTTTTACTCTTTTTCTCAACTCTACCCTGCAGAGATCAGGGATTGATCTCGAGTAGGTGGTACACCCTACAAGAGAATGTCCCCAACAATCACAGCGCAGCCTCCCCAGCTCAAAATAATAATTTTCATTTACAAACAGCCTTCAAGTATATGATTTCACTATCTTATTTTTAAAGGATTCTTGAAGAAGAATTTTCCCATGCTAAGCTAATGTTAAATACACAAACAGTGATACATTTCACTACAGACAAGGCAGGTCTCTCTTCCTGCTTTAGCCATGAGGCTGCATGCAAGCTTCCAGCTTCTAAAAAGCATGTCATCTTATTTGAGAATGGTTTCTACTCTTCTCCTTAACCTACTTTTTTTTTTTTTTAATTTGTGATCTAGAGGAGGTGCCTAACAAACAAATGTTTCAGCTAGCATTTAACCATGTTACCTGTATAGGCTGGGTTAAAATGTAAAGATTTTTCTTCATTTTATTCTCAGAAAGACAGAAAAGCCTAGAACGAGTAAGAAAAACAATACATAAAAAATAAGCCGTACAATTTATGCTGTGCTTTAGCAGACCAATATAGCTGTAATTTGACATCCATGTATCTGACCTCAGAATTGGTACATAACCAATACAGGAGCCAAAGAGGTCAATGCCCATAAAACTGTGAAGACGATTCAGTGAGCATTCACTCTAAATTGCATACAAAACTCCTGTAATCCCGAGCTAATCTATCATTCCTCTTAAACCCTGCAAGAACAGACACAGAAAGTTGAACTTAACACTAGCTGATACAATCCAGGATTTCACGAGTAAGCTGATACTATGGCAATAAAAAGCTGGGAAACACTGGAGTAACCATAAAAACGTCCTGTTTCATAAGATAAGGAAGATTTTTGCCACAACTGATACTTGTTTTGACTTCTTACATGAAGCTAAACAATATTTTTGTCATTCTCTTTCAGAATGTTCTTTTCATCAGCTCTTTCAGAAGGAGTCCACCCGCTCTGACAACCTGCGGCACGAAGCAGAGCAAGGACCGAAGGCTCCCCCCAGCCACTAACAGGAAGGTGCCCTTTCCCCCTCCTGCCATTTGTCAGCCTTGCAGGCAAAAGCTGAGAGAGAAGCACAGATTGGAATAATTACAAAGATAGTTTGGGGCTAATTAAACAAATCACTCAGAATCAATAGTATTTAAAATCTATGAAGAAAATGACTAGATGCCATCAGAAAGTTTCCAAGGGAGACTGATTATAGAAAAGTGCTACAGCATGAGTAATATGAGATTTCACTTGATGTAGCCTCCATGAGGCAAAAAAACTGAATGGAAAAGCCCATGAGACATTTTTTTGTAACATATGTAAACATAACATATATAATAAATATGTAGTTTGATTGTAGAAACCCAGATAATCCTTCTGGACAACAGTTTTCATCAGTGGCTTCAGTTCTCAAATTATACAACATTATGATAGAATGAACTCAATTTAATGCATTTGCAGTTGTCTGTACCTACAAATTTTATCAGGGAAAAATATAACTGCAATACAGACAATAAGCTGAGTAGGCACATCATTCTAATTACAAATAGACAAAAAAAATTCATCTGAAACTGAATAAATTCCTCCCCTCCCATTCGACTACATGATTTCATAAGACAGAATCACATAAGATACCACTTTTGCTAAGATCAGGGCAATTTTAAGTCTGCAATTTTAAAGTGGCATATCAGTGAGACAAGCAGAAGGCTCTCAATAAAAAAAAAAATAGAACAGAAGATTCAGCAAAACAGCTGAATTGACATGAACTTTCAGCTGAGGAGAACTGAATCTTTGGAAAGACAAGACTCTAGCAGGAAGGTGGCCATCAGTGACTTAAACTGTGAACTCTTCTATCACCCACACAGTCAAACACTAGGGGAAACTATAGCACATAGTGGGTAAGATACTGACAATCTGCCACCTTAAACATAATTCACAGATATGGCTAAACTTTTCTCCATAGGTTACCTACGTTCCCTATGGCTGCCAGTGTTTAGGTTATCAGGAAAAAAAACCCAAGGCCCTTTCTTATGACATTCTTAAATTATTACAGAAATAAAACTACTGCTGCTTTGCCATACGCTGAAGGTTCATCTTTTCAGAAGATGCATTTCTGTAAGGCCTTATTACTTCCTATTTTCTGTACTTATTGTGCTGCAAATTGGTGCTGTCTGAGAGATTCTCCAAGGTGTGGGCACTAAAAAACCCACAGGTGATTTCCGATGCAATGAAGTCCTTGCCTTGCTCACGCTTTCCCACATCCACCCATATAATACGCTTTCCCTGCCTATGGCTCCATGCCATTCAGGCATTCACGCGCTGAGCCGCCTTTGCTCACTCTTAGAATGGCAAGCACCTATCTAAACAGCCAGTATGAAACCTGATCCATCTGTTTTCGACTGAAATCCACCAAAAAAAAAAAAAAAAAAAAAAAAAAGGGACATTTCAGACTGTCTTTTGGAATAATACATTCAAATATTTTCTTAGTATGAAAAGACTAAACTCCGCCCTTCCAGTCTGAAAAGCCTCTGCAAAGAAAAACAGCAGTTACATTCCCAGCGTTACAAGGAGCATGGGGAATTTGGCTTCAGTATTTGCTGCGACTGTTTCTGTAGCACACAAGTACCCCAAATTAGATGCTCAAGGAATAATAAAGTTTAATTCATAATTCATGAGACTAGGTCAGATTTATCCCAGGATTAAGGGGATACAACACAATCATAAACAACCAAAATGACAAGGGCTCTCATTGCTTAGCACTGTAATTGATTCTGGTTTGGGGTTTTTTGAGGTTTTGGGGAGGGTGGTTGGTTTTTGGTTTGTTTGGGTTGGGGTTTTTTTTTTTTTTTTTGCTTTATTTTGTTTTTAAAGCAAATTATAGGTTTTTCAAATGCATAAATCTTTGATATTTAAAAGTCTGATAAACAGCTTCAATATATAATTAATAATCGACTCAGCTTCAAAGGATTTTAATGCCTCCCTATCAGCAGAAGTGCAGTAACATTGTTCTCATTCCCATTTACTTCATGGAAAAGAAATCAAGAAACTAAACAAATGTAATCGCTTAAAACAAAGTCAACTTTTAAAGATTTTCTACAAAGTTCAAGTACAAACAAAATGAGACAGTACAAATATCCCTTAAGTTTACAAGGTTCTATTGAGACTAATCAGAGCTGTCAATATTAGGATACTATATTCTAGCCAGTCATGAAATTAGTACTTGAAACATTCCAGTGTTCTTTTTAACTCCAAACTAGAGAAGAAAACGCACTACAAAAATCATGTGTGTTGATGTTATGAGTCATCTATTTATACTTTTTAAAGTAACTACCACGATTAGTTTGAGGCAGGTAAGTTTAAGGGAAGAGTCAGAAAATACATTTCAAAGGACTAAGATTAAGAATTTAACTGTGGCTTCCCCCTACACTTAGCAACTGGAAATTCGTTTCCAGTCTCAAGCACAGACTGGGCCCCAAAGACCTATTTTGTCCTCCACACACAAACTGGCTGGCACTATTTGTAGAAACGCTGGGCCTGTGTAGCTACATTTTCCACATGGAGCTGATGGAGACTATTATTAGAGATGTTGAAAGGAGCACTAGGCTATGGACCGTAAAGGAGAGCGCTATGTGCTCCATGAAAATGACATCCATACCTACACCGAGGCATGTTTGAGAAGACAGAAGACACAAAGCTATAGGATGCTGATGTCAAAAGCACGTATGTGTATTTGAAGACTGTTTGACATACTTGATGTCAACTCAATAATGTCCCCATAGGGGACTAACAAAGCTGAAGTACACAAAATCAGATCTGATGAAGTACATGCTGAGAAGCAGCAGGTCCCCATCAGTCAGCTTCACTTTTCTGCAATGGGCGCTTATGTGAGAGCGGTTGCTCGATGCCTGTACCTGGCTGAGGACATGCAGCATGCAGATGGTGCTCCCAGAGACACCGAGGGGCCACATGTCCCCCACCTCCCACAGCTGGCCTGCAGCGTGCAAGCAGGATCCCCAGGACAGCAGTCCAAAGGGCAACCCTAAGCCCAACCCCCTTCTCCTTTCTGAACGCACACTCTGCATCATAACGTGACATCCACCTGAAATAGATAGACTTCAAATCCTAATCAGGATCATACATCCAAATCCTAATGGACCCACCTTCTCAGCTTAATCTGTAACTCAGTGTTGATACAGTAGGCCACAACCATGGAATGCCTATCAAAACAGAAAAATATTTATCCAATTCAGCATACAATTCCAGGTGTGCCTCTGTAAATTTGAAACTTTTTCCACTGAAACAATAGGATTGTGACAATAGTGAAATATGTTAAAATTATCTACCCATACATATGATAGCTCGAATGTGAAAGGAATAGCTATAATGGGACAAGGTTACAAAAAAATGTTACAAAACTTCAATCTTTATTCTCCTTTTTAAAATAAGGTTAAAAATGTAAGTAGACAGTGAGAAACACCCACAGGAGAGAGAATTACAGGTCATTTCAGGCTGATGCAGTGAAAAACAAGGAAGCTAAAGCATTCAGCATAAAAATCAGAGTAATTTCTAAATCCTTCCTTATTTACAATGTGATGTGCTATTACCATTTTAAACAAGAAACAAGATCTTTTCTCTCCTATTTTCAGACTTCATACATCAGTGCTCTGCATTTCGCGTTAAAAAGACCATTCACCACATACCATAAATAAAATATGGTGAATTGCGGGTGGGGGACACACACGACAGACAGAGACATGGAACTCCTTTCTGAAAGGACACAACCACATTGCCACGTTAAGCTACAAGAAAAATAACAGCCAGGTCTTCTCCATTTATGAACAGACTTCATTGCCTTGAAGGAAGGAGAGAAAAAGGGTGGCTTTCCATCGCAACTTGGAATATGGCATATCATGCAATTTCAAACTAGGTGGCCAAAAGCAAACGAACATGCATGTGAAAACTGGTAACCCAACAAACACAGCTTGCTTGATGAAATCTCACAACAGTAGTAAACCGTTGGAGTACAGAGTCATTTGTGAACTGAATGGTTCAAACGGAAAAAATGCACCTCACTACAGCACAAAGCAAGTTACTAATTCACTGCGGTAGAAAGTAATTTGTGAATTGAACCTCAGAGCATGTTTCCTTTTGCTTTTGTTTACTTTAGAGTTGAATGTTCTTAAACTATATGGGCTGCATACTAAATAACAATCCCAGGTTTTGTATGTGCATATATTGTGTATGCGTCAATAAATACATATGGAAATTATATGAAGATTGGGAACGGTTTAAAAGCCTTATGCCATGGAAATATTGCATAGGCATGAAGAGTGTATAGCATTACCCTTGAATAATTAAGGGTCAGAAGATCAGCCCACGCATGCAGACCTTTCCCCAAAACAAGGTTACCGCAGTGACCTCTTCAGAACTGCCTGCCTCCTAGCGTATTTTTTTCCCATCTCTGCTCCAGGTTTTCCACGTAGTTGGAATTCCACAGATGGTCCCCATCGCCCCCAAAGAAATGCTCTTTCCAGATGAATTCCCCAGAACAGGACTTCATTTCTTAGACAGCAGAGGGATATTTTCCAGAAACTCATGATTCCCAAGAGCGCCACAGTTGCCTAATACTTAATCATTCCATAATCTTAGAAAATCTGGTAGAAGTTTAAAAACATTTTCACAAGGCACTGATGCTCCCATAAATGCTGGAAGCTCTCTGACCAGCATGTGATAACTGTACCTTAAAGGATTTGGCTGTCCCTTCTCATCTTTTCAATACAAATAGCATATTCTTAGTGAAGCCTATGCTAATGTAATGCTTTTGAAGTTTTAGACAACTATTTTAAACATGGTATTCTAAGGTCTTCTAATAAACACACAGATCAGTCAATAGTCCAATACTAGACTCTCCTTTCTCTTACTATTTTAATATATTTGTTGATGTTAATGATTTGCTAAGTATATTTCCGTTCAACCACAGCCTCTTGTGTTTCTCAAAGCTCCTTAAAAATTACTTAAGTAACAAAAGACATTATGACAGAAAGATAAAAGAAAAGATATTTTAGTATATAATTTCCCAGCTGACGTGTCACACCTCAACACACACAGCTGTGCCCATAAACGCTCTTCATGCCATCATAGTATGACAGCGATGCATACGCATACACCCTTTGGCAAAAATAATCCACATTTATCACAGACCATTTTCAGTCAGATTCCATGTTTAATGATCCTTTTCCAGGATTTCTGCTTGCACCTCTGGTGAAATGCTGTCATTCCTGCATTGTATCACCATTCTACAGAAGGGGCAAAATACAGATTTCTTCCTTAAAAGAAATTTGGTATAACTAATAACAGAATAATTACTATAAAGAAATAACTTGTATCCAGACATATGTCTCAGTAAGTGGACTTACTGAGCATGTTTATCAGGAAGGAGATGAGAAATCCTGTAACACAGATAATACAGAAATGTATATAAGGAAAATCCTTAATTTCCTACATTAGTATAATACTTTAAGGGGAATTCATCAAAGAGAGTTAAACATGAATAGAATGAGAATAAAGGAAATATTGATTTAATAATTGACTTTTAATCTCCTTTGCATTTATACTTCACTAACTTTAAAAAAAAAAAATAAATCTCATCTTCACTGGCTGCTGTAACCACTGAAACAAACATTAACTTTAAACCAAATTAAAACAGGATTTTAAAATAGTGAAATAGCTCACTAGAGATACCTTATGCGAGTGGTAAAATGGGTTTACCCAAATGCTCTTTGATTCAAAATGAAGCTGTTGAATAAAGAATTTTCTGTGAGAAAGGTTTATTGTAATCATGAGTCAGATTTTTAAAGGTTTCAGCTCACCGCCCCAAAGCCTTCCCAGGATCTTCACAGAGGGTGGGCGTCATCACCTGCACCCTAAAATAGGATTCCATTGAACAATCAAAAAAGCAATAATGAATATATTAAGCTGGCACCTGCTGAGATTTTTAAGTGAGCCATGGTGAGCTACTGCTCCTTGATAACATCATTGCACACTCGTCCTCACCTGCATGAAGCCCCCAAATGCTGCAGCTGGTAGAGGCTGCAGGAGGAGGGCTGCGAAGGGCCCACTGAAAGTAACCCAACAGAAAGTACTTCAACACTAGTGAACCACAGTAAGAACCTGCCTAGTCGCTCACACCATATTATCTAACAAGAATAGCCAGTTTCAAACTTTCCTCTAATTCTAAATTTGTTTTCTGTTAAATATTTGGTTTCTGAAAATTAGGCCATTAACTGTTCAACACTTTTTTTTCTTCAAAGATCAAAATTCAAGTTGCTTCAAAGGCAACGCATTACTCTCTTTTTAAAGAAACACACCAAGTCAGATTTTAAAAGGCAGTTCACTCTTGAGTGAATGTTTTACTTAAAATACTAGAATTACCACCAGTCTTGAATCTTAAAATTAGATCAAATGCTCTACTTCTGCTGTACCACTCCCCATGCTTATGGAATTTTTTTAAATTTTTACCTTTTTAATCAATTTTGGCAATGCAGACAGACAAATTATTTTTCTTAGTTTCCCCCGCTTCCATTGTAGCTGACTCAGGCTTGATTTCAAATGTCTGCAAAATATATTTCGTGTCTGGACTACTAATCCACAGAGATTTCTTTTTCAACTTGTTTCCTTGGAAGGTGACGGAATCAATTCTATTACTGTTATTTTCAGAAAAATTGATAGAAGTTCAAAAGACTACTGTTTTGTTTTAAATAGAGCCAGGCTTTGAAATTCAACTACCTGTTAGTGGTCTAAAATGCCTTTTTAAGCAGTTCACATAACATAGCAAGCAATAAACATAAGGAAAAACTTTAGCAAGTATGAAAAGATAGAAAACACCCACATGCCATTACAGCTTGTTTCGGCCTATGCATATAATATAAATCAAGCATAAGGTAACAGTAGCTTAACTAATTCTATTAATCTCTATGAGTAAGCATTTCATTTGGCCATTTTCACATCCTGTAATTATTCCAGAGGAAACGCAGGTTAAAGGTTCAACTAGCACTTAAAATGTCTCCTAAAGCATAATTATATCTACAAGACTTAGCCTGTGGGTAAAATTGGGAAACCTGTAGCACAAAGCATTTATTTTTCTCAGATACACTGTGGAGTCCAATTATTCCAAAGAATTTCTTTTTTACTATTACTACTCAGTTCTATGCAAAATGTGTCTCAAAAGGAAGAGCTATCTGCAGCCTGCACAATTTGGGCCATGAAACATTATTATTCAGTTATAATAAACGGTTAAAACAGAATCATGAGCTCCCTCTTCAACTTCATTCAAAGGAAGCATCATAAAAGCACTGTCACAGCTGTCTATTGCTCGATTCATTAGGGGATCAAAATAGGGGATCATTGCAACAGCACAGGCATCAAGAGCAGCCCTGTTTATTCAATGGAAAAATATGGTTTCACATAAACACAACACACCTATTTGCTTTTGTGTGGCCTGTTTTTGGAACAGAAACTCATTTTCAAAGATAGGAAGAGAGCCCACAAACTGTGCATGTCATGAAGTACCTGTTTAGATAAATTATGCTCCGGGGGGGGGATATACAACTCCATAAATTGAAGTTGCCTGGCATACAGTGGGAAAAGGCTAAGAAGAGGCGAGGATTCAAAACAGGCAGGAATTCAAGTCAAGTGGATAATATACTACAATGAGAGAATCTTGAAATTCTTACCTACCGAGACCTCTAATCTCCTTCTTCCCATTAAATATGCACAATGAGTGCCACATGCAATACGTATTAATTTGAAACAAAAAGATATTCAATCGTATTCATTTGCCATTGGCAATTTATAAGACACATAAATAAAAGGCTATTTGTTTGCCATTATTAACAAGACTGATTTTGCTCAACTACGGCCTCTCTTTGATTTTTCTGAAGTGAAAGCATGAATGGGAGGTGTTCATAAAGAAGTCTGTAAGCACCAATTCAAAGTTTGGGTCCTGAAAAACAACTACTTCACTACTTATTGCAAGTGGTGCAATTGATGGAATCTGTCAAGCAAGTTCCAAGGTTTTGGTTAAAAAAAAAAAAAAAACAAACACAACTTGAAAAACTCATGATTAATGTTAAAAAACCCAAGCTCTCAAATTAGTAAATAGTAGAATTAAGGCTGTTCATGAAGCATGAATTCAGGCCTCATATATATTCAGTGTAACAGCTTTGCTCAATATTACAGAGCAAGTCATCAATGCAGCCAAGAAAAAAAAAAAAAACCACCACCCAAACACCAATGCTCCTATGACCAGTGCAATGTTTTAAGCTAAAATTGTTCTTCTTTTTTAACCCTTTATTTTATTCACTGTTTATCCTGTTCTAGATAATACAGAAGTCTAAGATATCACTGTACCGCAACATATAAAAAGACTGTATAAAAATGTGGAAAAGGGAGTTTCATAACATACCAAATTCACCATTGAGCTACTATAGTGTCAAGCCGAAACTTAAATCCAAACCAAAATGACTAAGAATTTTGGTTTACACAAAGTTTTCCATTATTTATTTTTAAAAACATTCCAGTTCTACTAAAAAGCCCCAAAGCCACCCTAACCGGTTTTGACATATTTTTAGAGCTCTCCCAATGTTTTCCTTTCCTTGGCAATTTTTCTTCAGAGTTGCATTAACATCTCACTCACCAACACAGATGGCTAATGGATCTGCACAGGTACTTGCCAAAGGTGGCAAGCACTAAAATACAGGCAACAGAACGAAGTGCAAGATGCTTTACATTTCAGACACTCTTCTTACCCATTTTGGCCTTCCAACATTCAGAGTTACAATGAGATCAGAGAGCATCCTAAAAGGATTCCCCAAGTATCTTCTACAAGATAAAACATAAAACTGTATCTCTTCAGGAAGATACCTCTTTGTCACTAAAAATAGTTTTCTGATTGTTTCTCACTTAGTACAGCTTATATTGATGACATCTAGGGGATGGAGAGGGAATGGAAATAGTAAAATATTGTTGCTCCAATTCCAGTGTCAGGAAATGTTGTTCATTAGTTTATGAAGCAGCAGCAAAGTCCAAGGTCTCCCTGACCTTTCAAGCATTATGGGACGATCTTTACACGACGACTAACTGTTCTCACACGGTTCCTGCACTGTACAAGTACTAATCTTTTTGTTAACACTTGGCATTCAGGTCTTCTTGTTCTATTTCTTTTTTCCCCAAGGAAACTATTCATCGCTGATGTAATCCCAGCACAGCGATACAGCATGGGATCCTGTCCCAAACGTAGGTCTGGCTTTTCGGTTCCTTCCTCTTCCTTCTTCAGTATCTTAGTGTCCCCCTAGATTGGAAATGGGCATCAAGTCCCTGCATCAGTAATCCTTTCATTTTGATGGTAACATTGGTCATCTTTCAGGAGCGACATGTGAAAGGGCTGGGCTTAGACATTTTGCTTGCTGGCAAGAGTCGAGTTCTGTTGGTTTACAGCAGGAATGCCAGAAGCAGGTTAGCTTTAAACATTAGACGTGCCTACAGCAGGCTTGAGATTTCCTTTCCTCTTTCTATTCTAGTACTAGTGAGTTGCTGCACGCTACATAGAGCCGCATTAGTGTTGCTAAACACTAATGGGTCCACTGCAAGCATTCACTGCTTGGTTTTCCCTCCTGGTCAATGCAAGAAGAATTCCTTGGTCATACTGAAAGTTTGCAAGTTGCTGAAGTCAATGCAGATGTAAATTATTCAAGCATTCCAAACATGTCTCTTCTCAAACATCACTCGTTTAATGCATCTAAACTTAAATTGTATTTTTGAAGAGAGAGGCACGTGGTAAAAAGAAAAAGAAGTTTATCAGGGTGGATTCAGACATCTCTAGCAATAGATCTTATTCAGCATGCAAAGAATTATAAATTAAGTGCTATTTTTCTTAAAACATAAGGCATCTGCAAAACTTGCGTAGAAAGATAGCGTTCAATTGATATATGCAAATACCACAAGCGTACCGATATCGAAAATTGAGAAAACTACAATTAGAAATAAACACTAATTTAAATCAAGGTACACAATACTGGTGAGACATTTATTAAAAACAATATGAAAAAGTATGCATAGTCAAATATAAATTTTGCTTTTTGTTGAAGGAAAGCATGACAGCGTGCACCTGTTTACAACCACTGCTAATGAAAAGGTGCCAATGCAAACCAACTTGTGAACTCCCCGTGCTGCTCAGCAGAAAGAAACTAAGGCCCTGATTCAGCAAGCACCTACTTTTCCTGGAACACGTTACCCACCTTGAAAGTTCAAAGGAATGTCTCACCTGAAATGAGCTGTCAGCCTACCAAAACATTTCAACACTTGAGGCTAAAATGGTACCTAAAACCAGCCACACCAACACTACATACTTTATTCGTGAAGAAACGTGACATATACTTTCAGATGGGGAATAACGTTCCTTGTTATTTTTGTCACTTTTGGCCTGTCATAGCTCAGTAACTGCCCACTAGAGTAGCTATTGGCCATGGGATTTCTATAGCTGCAATTGGCAGGCAGAATTTAAACTGGTGGCCCATTTGTTTATAAAAGACGCTTGGCACCGCTGATGGCGAGGCATGGCGCTCTCTGGAAGTAACAACAGTTACTTCAGCTTTCCGTACAAGCAGGACAAGCATAAAACAGCACCGACTTATAACGCCTTATACAGTATGTCCCTGTAATTATCTTCCACAAGAACAGCAGTCTGTCAAAGGCTAGTGCTCAACCTATTTGTGCAATATGAAACAAGAAAATAACCACCTGGGAGTTAGCTATACAGCTTGCATTCCAATTCCAATTATTGCCAGGAAGGAAAGGGGGGGCACTCAGTAAATTGAAGTCTTACATGTAGTTATTAGTGCTTTGGAAACATGAATTTATCTAGAAGCATCAAACCTCAAATCCCAATCAACGGCCTCTGCCAAAACACATGGAATTCCACAAAGCAAGAAAATCACCAGCTCTTCTCACTACAACCCCATCTCTGACCTAGCGGTGGGTGCAAAACAATCCTGGCCACCTGCAGCCAGCCTGCGTGCAGGCCGGTGCTCTGCCCTCATCACCCACCCACCTTTGCATCCACAACGCCACGCTCCCCTGCAGCGCCCCTAGTTACTGTAGCCACTCCTGATGTAAACCCATGAATGTCTTTGGGCTCTAGAGATTAGTTAGGTATTAGCGTTTTCACAATGCATCTGGTTGAGAAGAGAAAACAGAAACCTGCTAGACCTGTTCACCTCCGCTTATCTTAAAACCTCTGATCACTGGTAAGATATTAGTATCTTAAAACATATGGGTGTTTTTCAGACTTCTGTGCAACCTGCAATTTTAAAACCAGATTTCATAAGGTAATTTTATGGATCCAATAAAAGCAAGCATCTGGTACCTTCTTAGATTTCATTTTTCAGAAGAGACCTGCTCATCTGTAAGAGCATTTCCCGTAGTTTTGTTCTTTGCAGAATACTTAAATATATACGGTTTGATTTATGGAGTACCTTCCCCTTACAGTGTTACCTCATCGTACAGAGATGCAACCCCTATGCATCTAAGCCTACAATCTTGTATTACATTTTGACACTGGTGAAACTCCACTACAAAAAAAATCAGGCCAGATATTGCTACAAGGACATGCAGCAGAGTTACAGCAAGCACGCCACACTGACAAGGTTTTTCTAAGAAACAGAAATGACAAAGGCAGTGACGTTAGATAGCAGTTCGTGATATTGGGCAGGAAAGTTAGGACTGAAGTAGGTGGTTTACAAAAGACAAAAATGCCCTTTCTCCGCGGCTGGTAGCAAACGTCTTTGTTGCTGGATGAGGCTGCAGTGGGAGACTCAGAGTGCAAAAACAGACTAGGCAAGCTCAGGGCCAAGAGGCTGGGATGTCACCTCTAACACCCGCAGCCCAACAGTGGTGGGTGCTGGGAGCGGCAATGGGGAATGGATGAGGCTTGTTTGTCCTCCCTATGGCGCATCCTCCACAGCTGCCATCAGGGACAGGTGTCTGAATGAGACCCACTGCCGGCCCGACTGCTCTTAGCAGCCACTATTACTGTTATTAGTTAATCAAATAAAAGCAAAACATGATTGTCAGGCTGAAGTATTCGGTGCCTGAGAACAATTTTTTTGGTTTTGGCCACTTCTCACACAGTGCATACAGAACATTTCAGTCCCACAAACACAAAATCACTGTATTCTGGTTTTTTAATAATTCCTCATGCTTTAAAAATTCTCATTTGGTTTCCTTCATATTGTGTAAATGCACACACAGAGTCACATACATATAAATGATACAAATGACGCAGAATTGTGCAACAAACACAACTAAGTACTTAACTTTCAAAACCTCAGTTTTGCCTTGCCTTCATCTATGAACGTCGCAAAGTGAAAAAAAGACTCAATATTTAAGTTGTCTACTTCAGCTACAACATTCATCATGCATTCCAGAACATATCATGGCATTAAACACACTGTATATCAAGCAAATAAATCAAAGGCATATTATTTTATTTTTTAACTACATCAATTAGTATTTCTGGATAAGAATGTGTCTTCTATGGCAGGTAAAGGGATAATTTAGCTGTTGCTATCAGCTCACTCTCTGGTTGTAACTTCCAGATACCACATCATATGATTTGAAATGATCCTCAATAAGTTATTATCAATTTGACATTTACACTGGTGCCATTAGTGTTAATTTTCAGTTCTCATTCAGATGGGCAAGGATTTTAACCTAATAAATACAAAAGTAAATAGGCTACTAATACTAATTATAAAAGAAATTGTTATTTTAATTAATATTATTACAGTAAATGTAAGTATTATAAGAGCCATGATTAGTACTAGTACAACTGGTCCTTGCCACTCTAGAGGCTAGACCTGATTTTGCTTTACGTAAATGGTATATTTTCTGTGTCTTTCTCACCTTTATAACAGTTACTGGAGGTTCAATAGCTGAATTTGAAACATTTGGCCCCATTGTTTTTACTCACCTGGGTGAATAAATCCTGGCTCCACAGAGAACAGAAGAATTCTATTTCTTTATTATCAACTTCCTCTGTGATAGAGAAAGTCCTTTGTAAAACACTGCCAGGTACTAAAAACAGGTTTAGCATTTTCTTAAAACAGGCAGACTTGCAGTAGGAGATGAGATCCCCATTATCCATCTGGTTCCAGCTGTTTTTATTTATATTACCAAACTTTCCAGATGTCATGCTCGTCATCTTTTCTCCCTGTGGAACAATAAACTATAGTCCTCTTACAAGCTCTTTAAATCTACCCTTACATTTAAGCATTAAAAATAATTTTTAAATGAGAGATGTGTTAAATTCTTATTTTCTGTAGAGATTTCCAAGACCAGCATTCACCAATTCCCTCTTGCAAACTACCTAACAAAGAAAGAAAAGGATGGAGTGCACTTCTGGGTGTGGGGATGTGGGTGTTGGGGGCAGCAGCATGGGGTTAAGTTAGCTGGAAATAAAACTAGAGGTAGTCTTGCCTCCAGTGAGCCATTTATACATATTGAAAGGAGGAGAAGCAAAGAACAAAACAAATGCCAGACCTGCAGGTGTGCTAACAAATTAAAACTGGAGCAGGAAAAGAAAAAGTCTGCTATATCCTTTCAACCTCTGCTTCACCTCAGCAGCAATCTCTATGATGCAACCTTTATTCTAGGGAGAATTGCATGCAGTCAATCTTATCCATACTACCCATAAACATACAGTGGATGTCTACGCAGGTTGGCATGACTCTGCGGCTGCCACTACCAGAGCCAGTTGGCACTGATTACAGGAGCCCCAAAACTGTCCTAAGCGATTAAAAGATGGAGAAAGGAAAAGAACTGGCTCCTTGCTCAACCACAAAATGTTAACTTGAAAACAGACATTACCTGCAACTACAAAGTATTTTAGTTGTAGAAGTAGTTTTCAACAGTATGTGGTACTTTCTTCTGGCTTCTCAGGAAAGCATTGAAGAGAGGGTTATTCAAATAAATAATTTGTCTTTCTCTACCTATGCGATTTCTCTCAGTATGAGTTATTCTCGTGCAATGGAAAAAGAGAGTACTTGTGAGGTTGTTGTGTGGTCTGTGTCAGAGAAGTCAGAATCATAAAATGTGTTCTTAAATCTCCAAATGGTATTTTATCTCTGTACGTGTTCCACTTAGAACTTTCCATATCTAGTAAAAATGCTATTCTTTCCTCTAGGAACAACAGAAATTTTTATGTTATGTTACCAAGTTCCTTAAAACTAAAAGGAGGAAGAAATTGAGTCATGTAGCTCAGACGTTAATATTTTAAATACCCTACACAGAGCTTTCTACAGAAACTGCATAGTATACCTTTAAACAAAGAATATTATTTAGGATGTATTTTTAATATATAATACACAAGCCATGATGTAGCTATGAAAACGTTCATGTTACAAGCCATAATTTTGGGGATTTTTTTTTTTTTTTTTTTTTTTTTTTAAATCAAGATTCTATGCTTTGTGTCTGCAAAATGGAACAGTGAACTTTTATGACTGCAATCAATTTGTTTTCCTGAGAAAAAGACCAAACAGAATGGAAAGACAGTCACATCCAAGACTCGTACTCATCGCGGATATATACTCTGTAATAGAGCAGAGCAATCTCACAGACACCAAGCAGCCAGGCAACACCACACATTCATAGCAGGGAAGTAAAGAGGGGTCTTGAGGCATGCTTTAAGCACAGGAAGTCAATACATCGCTCAAACATAGAAACTCAAAAACTCAGGAAGATTTGTAAAACACAGGAGTGTTCTGGCAGAATAGGTCTTCAGTTTAGAGTTTACTCTAGCTCAAACACACTTCTTCTTAACCCAAAGACACCTCTAGAATAAGGTTGATGTCAAGTATACTGCGTGGACAGATCTTATTGCCTTAATGCGTCTCTTTTGTGATTAAGCCTCCAGTACTGTACCAAGAATTTAACCCTTTTGCTTTGCAAGAAGAAAGCTGCTAGTTCTTCTTTTAAAAATTGCTTGGTAACTGAAGACCCACTGAGCAAGCAGCAAGCACTTTGCCTACGGCAATAAATCTAAAACGTGTTATGGCAAACCAACGCTGGCAACCCTCCGCAGGCTTGGGATCTGAGAGTTTGGGCCGTGATTCCTACCCAGCTCCAAAAGGCAGTTTCCAGGTTGGTATTATCAGCTCACAAAATCAGGAGAAATATACGTGTGCGGGATGACTACTCAAAAGACCCTGCCATCCCTACACAGATTTTGCCTCTCTGTATAAGTCTAGTTTCTTCAGATAGTTCCCCAACAGCCACCTTCCCTGCTAGAAAGAAAAACTAGCCTTTTATAATCCCATCAGAACTCCCTTGGTTTCGGCAGCTGCGGAGCTTTTGTCCCGTGGACAAAGCCCCCACGGCTGGCTCTGCAATGGCTCAAGCCAGATTTCTAGCATTTAAAGAGTTGTCCTGCGACAGCCCTGCACTGGACTGGCTTATCTTGAGGCATTCTTCCTCCTTGTGTATTTTTTCGCACACTTTCTTATTAAACTACACATTTAGCATACGCACACAGTATCATTCACATACACACAGTACGCTGTGTATACTTACAGTGTACATATATGTAAAGCATACATACAGTAAACATGTTATTGGTCATGTTGGCACACAGACTGCATGAGTGACTGCAGCAGAATTCTGGCCCTGTCCCAGTAACTTGTCTCTGGTGTGCTGCAGCAATACCAGGTCAGATGACGAATGGACCGTTTACGGGATGCAAGGATCCAGCTCTTGGCCTTAAATACAACTCGTATAGTGAGAGTTTTTCCCCTATCAGCAACTAGACCTCTCTAAACCAATGCATGCTTGCTTTGGGGGACAAGAAGATCAGAAAACCACTGTTAACACAAAAGACACCCCTGCAGTCAATTTAGACCATTGTAACTCCATTCCACACTTGCTAAACCTTTTCACCAAACCTTATTAGAAACAGAGCTCCCCCAGCACAGGAGGGAATTAGAGGGTTTCTGCAGTGCATTCACACCACGGCGAGTTGTACTAGAGCAGCTATGTGCTGGAGTGTTTTCCACGGCCTTTATATTAAAGAAACTCACTTTACAGGTCAACGCTCTGGCAAGCTTGCTCCTTGGCGAGACTTGCAGCTTCCACAGTGGCAGCGTGAAGTAGCCACAGCTGTACCAGCTGTACGTTTAATGCCGAGCACAGGTTCCCAGCAGCTTAAATAATATGAGTTCAGTGTAGCAGTCAAGATTACACATTAAGCAACCATGAGCAAAACAGGAGCAATTAGAGAACAGCTAGGGAGTGCTCAAATGTGTAACCAGATACTCTCACAGCCAATACATATCAATACAGCGTATAAAAACATGGTCAAGCACCACTGCTCTTTCCCTCCGAGTGTTATAGTTGGGTGGTCTTGCAATGAAAAGTACGTGTTAAATCACATCTTGTCCACCCATAAAGAAAGCCAGCCGTAAACTGGCTCCTGACACTTAGAAAGTGCTCCAATCAATGTTGCTAGTAACTTGAGTAACCCTGGAGAGGACATTTCTGGACAAGGTGATGGCTGACCACAGCTTTTCACAGGAAAGCAGCACTGGAAGGGACCCTCCTGAATGACGGGTCTAATGCATGATTTCCTCCTTTCACGCCAAAAGGGAAAACAAGGCCCTCTCCATACATAGTTGTGGAACAGTCTGTACCTACGCATCTATACCTTGACAGCTGCTTTGCTAATAACACTGCACGTTTTCTGCTACTCCCAATCCCGTTAGATAATATGAAGCACTATTAGCAACTGAACTACTGCAATAAGGACTCCAAATCATAAAAAAAAAAAAAAAAAAAAAAAAATTGNACAGGTCCTAAAGGAAAAGATGAGAATACATATATTCAGGTACAGGCAGACAAAGTTCTGAAGTCATCATTTGATGAAGAACAAATACTGTCTAACAGAATAAGCAAGTACTATGTAGAAGTAATTTTTTTTTTTTTAAATTACATCCAACAGATTACCTGTGAAAAGGATAGATTTTCAGAAAAAAACTTTAAGAACGCAGATGGTTGAATATGCCAAGCAACTGCTTCCTAAAATATTGAGGAATAGCACAAAAAAGGCAGCACGGGCAAGGTAGCTGCAAGAGAAGTCAGGCAAGGGTTGGAAGACTGTGCTGGAAGCTGGAAAGACTAGGAAGTTGATGACAGCAAAAGACAGATAGAAGCACAGAGATGAAAGACACGTAGGGGAGAAAGGAAATGGGAAGGACAGTAACATTTCTGATGGGCTAGAACATCAGACACATGAAAGGAAAAACTCCACATGCAAGATTAAGGCATCCATTTTCTTCCTCGTACACTAGAGGAATGTCAAGAGGCAACAGATTGAACAAAAGTCAAAACTTAGTTGAAAGCCACAGAGGAAAATGATCATTCTTCTGCCAAATGACTCTTCACCCCACAATTTTAAATTTCTGGGAAACGTACATTACTTTTACTGTCAATTGGCTTGTGCTTTTTATGGCTTCTTTGGTAATATTAATAGGCCAGTGAATTCTACAAGCAGTTTTCAAGAATGTTTACCAGGCTGTTTCCAAGATTTCTGGAGAATGTGAATTACCAAATATGTGTTTTTAATTTAGGAACTTATAAAGCAAAAAATTATATTTTCTTCTTTGAAATTAGTTAATGGATCTGAAAATATACACGGCCAATGTGACAGCAAAATTTAACAGAATTTAATAAACTCAAGCTAGGACTTGACAGTTTACATCCCAGAGCTCTGGAAACACTGGCACATGAAGCAGGAGGTGTTAAAGAAAATATTTTAATAAGTCTCCGCTGTTGAGGGTGGTGCCATCTGACCAGAAAATAGCAAATATAATACCCACAACTTGAGAAAGAAAAAAATGCAATCTGGGCAAAGAAAGTTCAGTTATTCTGATCCCAGCAGAATGCAAGGCTTTAGGACAATTACTCGGGGGGGGGAGGGGGAGGAGAAATGTTGAAGAGATGGAAGTAAACAAAGGAATGTACTTCTATCTGCATTTCCAAAAAA
>WAAD01039724.1:59788-79844 GCA_013389945.1 Fregata magnificens
ATCCCGAGCAGTACCTTATTAAAAACAGCTTCTAACACAAAATCAGGAGATATGACCAACACATAGAAGGACCATATAGAATATCACACAGAATTTAACGGCTAACTTTGAGATACCTGAGCATGAAGTCCTGTAGCATAAAATGGAAGGCTACATGCATGGAACCACCAGAAGATGAAGCTATTTAACAACTGGAAAAGTTCAAGGAGGGAAAACACCTTGTTGACAATACTCATTGATAACAGAATGACTGTGACCTAACAACATAATGCAGACACCTCAAAGGCAAATATGATCTGAAAAACATATCAGGAGTCATCTGCCTAACAGAGATAGGAAAGCATTAGTGCCACTGTACTTCAGGAACATCACATGAAAATCCGGCCATTTACACTCCAGAAAAGTGAATACAAACCAGTGGCAGAGGAGGATTTCCAGGATGTTACAGGAGCAGACAACCTCTCTCAAAGGGGGAGACAAAAAAAACCATTGAGCAAAACTAGCCCAGCAGAACAAATGGTAGGAGAATGACTTCTCTCTACAGGTGCCGAAAGACAACAGACACCAAAAAAAGACACCAAAAGACACCAGAAAAACTTGGCTTGCTGCGCATGAATTCCCACAACTGGTTGCTCAGACTAGGAACCTGACTGATGATACAAGTTTTCCATTTGCCGAATTTGGTATTTTAACTATACCATTTCTACCCGATTACATGCAAATCTCCAAAGAGTTTACATTCCCCCTTACAGGGAAGTTTAATCCCACTGAAATGAACAGAGTATGAAAGCCAGAATCTAAATCCCAGACACCCAAATATTAAGAACTCTAAAGGAATTCAGACATACAATTCTTAAAACCTTTTGATTGGAATCCAATATTCAGTACTGTTAGGTCCCATTGACTAACTAAACTGAACTAAACAAACAAGAATAAAAGCCTTCCTATCCCTCTTACCGTAAAAGAAAGGACTCAAATTTGTCTGCCTCTGGTGCAAGGTGAATGACTTCTCTATCAGACAGGAAGACACGACTAGACTATTGGGCCTCAAGAAACACTTTAATTAAAAACACCACACAAAAGGAAGTTGGATTGTTCAAACTGGGTCCCCGAAGTGAAATTGGGGCACTTCTGAAAAAGACAGGCTGGCCTCCACAGGTGCGGAATGATCCCTCTGCAGTCAGTTTTGGCTTACGTCGACATGGGGTTGAGGTTACACATGAGAACGAATCCCTGGTCTCATTCTGATGCTCTCCTGGCACTCCCTACTTGGCTCAGCCAGTGGGATGGGACAACTGTGGTCCATAAGTCAGGGCAAAGGTGCATTTTGACTCTTTGAGGAGGCCCCCTAACACCTGCCTGTACCATGAGACCAAGACCATACCCCTTGAATAAGCAGCCAGTGAAAAACCTTCTTACTGACTTAACATATTCACTAGTCTGACACATCTCATAACCTGTTTTAATCAAGACAATTCTGCCTGTTCTTACTCTGCTGTTCATTTTTGGAAGTTACTCAAACATTTCTTTCTGTTCAAAACCATAGCAGACTACTAATCCAATGTGTCCTTGTTTTCCTCTCCTCAACACCCTCATTTATAGCCCTCAAAAATACTGGCATAGCTTCAAGTGCAGCCTTGTGCTGGACTAGGCATACTTTTAGTAACCCTTAAGTTTTATAAAGCTACAATATGTAGAACATTCCTTTACATAAATATACAAGATGTAAATAAAATTTTATATTTACGTAGAAAATTTTCCTTTCAATAGAAAATTTCTTGGGCTCCTATTTGGACTACACAGAACTGAAAGCAGACTTGGCAGAGCAACTAACTGTTCTTCATAACAAATGGAAAGTAAGAAAATACTTGTAATTCTTTTACTTCCTTCCAGCTCTTGTTCAAAACCAGCTTATTAAGTACTTTTGCAGTTGCCCCAAAAGGAAAAGTAATTTAAACAATACATTTCAAAAGCCTCTTTCAATATATAGTTCTCATAAATGTTGTCTCTTTGATCCGTTTTATTGGACTTTTTTTTTTTTTTTTAAACTCTCTAAGGTCTACTGCTAAAAAACAAACAAAAACTTCTGAGATTTTATATAAATGCTCCAAGGGGGAGAAAGTGCTTCCATACTTGAAATTTCTAATAGCTTTATATCCATCTAACAAATATCAGGAGAGAAGTGAGGCAAACATGGAGAATAACCTACTTTAGGAAGGGCACATGGTCCATGGATGAACAACATAAAGGCAAAAGAAAATACAGAACATGGAAGTCAAAACAAATGAGAAGGGGGGAAAAAAACCCCCTAAGATTTAGTTTTCGAAAAGAAGCATTCAAGAAAACCCAAAATGTGAAAAGAGAAAGTAAAAGAAACAGAAAAGTTACCGCTTCAAAGATTGCCAAGTTCTGTCCTGTCATGGGTGGATGCAACGTCCGTGTTGCACTCATTTAACTGACTTTAATTGAAAATTCCTTAAGCATCGTATCATAGGCACTACATTGTATCTGACAACTGTCGATGGTTTAGCAGAGAGGTGTTACTGGACAGCTATGGCACTGGTAAATTGGTGCCTGATGCTTAATACTAACACCAATACAACAAACAACTTGCCTGAACAGAGTTGGGTTGGGCTCTTAGGTTATGGCATGCAGCTAAATACTGTACAGTGGGGGGAAATATATGTCCAGGAGTGGAAAATTTAAGGCTAATTCTCAAGCAGGGCTGAAGCAGATGTGGTGGAATGCACTCTTTCCTGAACGTGAAACATGAAGGAAATCAATGCGAAAAAGCAAAAAAAGTGTTCTTTCTTCCCTTTTGCTTTGGAAGAATGAGGCCTTCAAATGGTTTCTCGTTAACTTTCCCAGTCTGTGTTTGCTTTTTCCATGAAGACTCAGGAAAAAGGGAAGTATGCAGTGGCAACTGACCTGTAAATTTATATACTACTTGAGGGGAATTCCATCCATTCCTGTACCCTAGGTATTTCCACAGGTACTGAAGAGACCAGTTTGAACACTGTTATTTCATGTCTCCTTATTCCTCCTCCTGGATGTAGGTCCTTTCTCTCAAGAGATCTGTTGCTAAGACCTCCACCACCTCACCATTATCAGAAGGTCCAACATGAGTCAAGCACGCTGTGGATGCAAATACAGTGAAAGGTTCACGTGAAACATCATCTTCCCCTGGACAACACTACAGGTCTACCAAAAAGAGGTACTTATGCTCTTCTGCTGGCACAAAGCTTCTTTCAGTGCAACACTATGCGGATGATGCCCCAAGAACTGTGGTTTATAGCTCCCTTCCCAACAAGTGCATGCCCCCCCTTTTTCTCTCCTAAGCATGCTGACATAAACATGCACCGTATAATACAATTCCCCCAAAATGTCATCAAACATTAAGCAATTCAACCAAACAGAAACTAAAATGTACAAGTTAAACATGTTAGAGACAGATTTCCCCTTCTTCACCACTGCAAAGTTAAAAGCTCCATAAATCTTTTAGCCCTTGGACTTATAAGCCTGATTAAAAACACAAGACGAATCATAAAAAATGGTAGGCAAAATCTGCTTTTTATTTGTCCAAGAAAATGCTGTCAAAAACACGGCAAAAAGTTTACATAGCGCTCCCCTGTATTTACTGCCTCTCTAATTCAACTGAAAACAAAAATTATACTCCATACATTAAAATGCTTATTACGTATTTTAGTCAGCCCCATTACTGTGTGGATCTACCAGAAATTAAGACCTCAGTGATTTAAGAAGGCTCAAAAGCATTTCTGCTGCTTTCCCCAAGACAGAGGAATGAACATAAACTGATGGCAAAAGTAATAGTTGTGAAGTAATGTTCACTTTTTAAAAAACTGTTTGTTCTTCCTCTGAAGTCTGTACTATTAAAAATTGGGAGACCAGTTCTGCCCTTGAAACATGCGCAGTTTGACCAATTTTGGAGTCATTCACAAACACTGAGCTAGAAGCAAGTGCCGCAGAAAGGTAGCAAGCACCTAGGCAGGGTGCAGGGAGTATTTTTAACCTCAACGTTAATTCCCGAAGCAACTGGAAAAAGCTGTAGGACTCCTAGCTAGTAATACAGCTCGGAGAAAGAACTGGTACTTAAACTGACAAATACTCACCAGTAAGACTGGATTTCCTTTGTCAGGCACTCCAGTGCTTTGTCAGTCATAACCATTCAATTACTGACTGAAAGAATAAATAGCAGTAGGACCAAAGCAAAGATTGTTCATGGTCAGGAAGAACTAAGCTCACGTTTAGGCTTTATTGCTCATACAACCTTGCCTAAAGAATTCCTCTACCACTCGCACTCTGCCTTTTACCCTCGTGTTTAAATAAGTTGCGCTACATGAAAAACATTATTTAAAGATCAAAGGAAGTCAACTGCAAAAAGTTTTCCAGCAACTAAGTGTTTTACATTCAGAGTCACCCTACCTATGTAATAACCTGGCCACTAGTCTTCATGTGGATGGATTTCTCGAAGTTGTTACAATGATCCAAAAAGCTTACCATAATTGGGCTTACAGATAGAGTTATGCTTCAGAAGGTGATGCTATGCGCAAGTGAGGAAAGAGATGAGTGATGCAGTGAACAAACTGTCTGTATATTTGCGGCCAGCCTGAAAGCAAGCTAAGCATTATAGTACGTGGAACTGATGGGGCTTGGCAGAGCTATGAATGAAGCAAGAGAATCAAGAGAACAACATGGCTTGAGAACAAAGTAAAAACCAGATTCTGACAAATTTAGCTCATCATTTAGCAAAACAGAATAACAATTTGCAGCAAGACAAGCTGAACATGACAAGACACAAATCAAGACAGCAAGTCACCTTTTTCAAAATGGGAAATGTAAACCCAGTACAGAAAGACCATAAACTGACAAAATAATTCTCCCGATAACACAGTGTAATTTAGGAACAGAGGTTTTACAGAAATGAGCTAGAAATTTATAACAGTTGGGGTTTTTTTAATAAGAATTATTATGACATTATTCTTCAGTAAGGCCCATGCCACTTTACCTTCATTCCTAAGATTCATAAACATTTCTAGTTAGGAACAGGTAAAGGGCTAAAAATTATGTTGGAGTCAGCCTTGGTAACTCTTCTACTAGCTTTGGTATAATACTAGAATTTGGCTTCATAAAAATTAATACGTGAGCCTTACATAAACTGTTTTGTTTAACTTCTATACACCCATATAATGGAGCGCAAGATTTTGTATACTTTAAGGTATACAAAAATGTATGTTTTGGCTGACAGTAGAATAAACTTTCTTATATTATCTTGAAGAAAAAAGTTACCATAAAGGCTTTTTCATGAAATTCAAAGGCGCATATTGTCAGCAACACTGTGAAAATGAATTCTTCTTGAGCAAGAAGATATTAAAATTTATGTACAAAATGGCACAACTGATGACACATGAATTAGCATCTGCTTGATCAGTTACACACTTCCAACATGCATATACCAGTTACATTCAGGAACATTTCTTAATACCTTGGTAAATCTTTTAGTCATCTGCTGATGACTTTTTTCAGGGCAATCTAAAACTTGTCCCTCAGCTGAATTCCACCGGATCAATGCAAAATGCATCCAGAATACCATGTAGTTCCTTCACTCTATAACTGCACAGCTAATGTAAGATTTGCTAGCCCTCAAATTCTCACTTAAAGCAAAGTTAATAATTACAAATTTTACCTTACATCTAGCTAAAATTTATTATGTCCAATTTCTTTAAGATAATACCATCTTTAACTTTAAAAAATGGAGATCTGAGGTATAATTGCAACTGTTCATACATGAAGAAATGTGTCAAGAATCCAATTCCGTCACAGCTATCCAAATAATTGAAATATGTGCCTGTCCATAAGCATTTCACTAAACTTTATATCACAATTAATATGCTGTACTTGGGGCTCTTTTAAGACTTATCTTCAAGGTAGGGGTCATGCTCCCTATATAGGTTGTACAGCATTTGGCTCCTGGGAGCTACTAGAAGCAACTAGGAACAACCTGATGATGGGTTATTCCCAGGTGCCCAGCATTGGTTCAGCTTTCCCCCCCACACACACTGATTTTGGAACAAAAGCAGTTTGAGACTGAGCGCTTTTCAACCCAAAGATGTATGACCCATCATCGTCAGCCCCGGAGGAAGAGTTATCCACCATGGAGTCAATCTCCTTAAGGAAACAGCAAAGGCATTTGGAGCAGGGTAGGCAGGGTAAGAACGGGACTACAATCCCAGAAAAAGACATGTTGCTACTACTCACATATTCAGAAGAGAACAATGTAAAAATCAAAACAAGGTTTCTGACTCCTCCCTGTAACTACAAAAGCATCCTTTATGGGGTGGCGGGGGGGGGAAAGGAGAGTCTGCTTTCTGCTTTTTGCTGTTTCTAAGGGCATCTTTGAAAAACTTTGGCTTTGATATGGGGACTGGCTGGTGGTAAACAAACTGCGTATTGGTCTGAACTGGAAAGGGAAAACAACCCACCCTGGTGCCAGGAGCCTTGCATCCCAGCCAAGCCAATCTGATGCACAGATGACACCTGGTGAAAGCCTCAGGTAGCTGTTGACCCCTCCAGTTCAAAGACCCTTCTGCAGCTGAACATCGCCGAGACATAGCACATACTCCTAACCTTTTATTCAGTATATCTCCCAAGTTGCATTATCCAGCACTGAGCAATGCCATCACCTCTCTGCAGAGTTTTCCACTGAATCGCTCCTCAGAGGGTCATTTCTACCTCGCTTGTGGCTCTTTTATGCCGTAACAGCACAAGCAGGCCTGCAGGATAAGTACAAACTTTGTCCAGGGATGGGACCTGACCTCACTCCGCAACAGCTGTCTGAAGCGTCAAGAGGGTAAAGAGAGCTCTGCAGTCAGCGTAAGCACCCGCAGAAGCCCGCTGAACACCAAGAGGAGTCAGGCCCAGGGAAACGCCAAGGGTGAGATACCATTTCCAGCAGCAGAGTGATGTGGATTTGCAATGCTTGAAGAGCATAGTTAGCCAGCAAAACAAAGGTTCAGTTTAAAAGCATTTGCATGTCTGAAGAAGCTGAGGAGTTGTTTCGATGCTCACAGAGATTTCTGTGGACCAAGACCTGTTGAAACAATTCTGGCCTTTGTATAAACCCCCAGGAAAACCAGTAAATTTTGGTTAAATTTAAGTCACATTCGTCACTCTTGCTCTAGCAAAGCATCAAACAGCAACTAACTCTCCATTCCCAGATTTTAGCATAGGAACTACATGGGGAGAAAAAAACAATCAGTGATACTTGAACGTATTTCACTTCATCTGATATCAGTGTGCTTAACACATAACCTAAAGCTAAGTTTCTCAAACAATCCTTCATAATGCTAAGCCCCATAATAAACACTTCCTAAAATGAACAAAATAGTTGGTAATCAACAAAATGTTGGGTGGGGGGGGTTTAAATTAACAATTTACAGTGGAAAAGAAACAAAATACATAAGATTTTCTTAAATGCCATTAAGTATCTTCATGAACATAGCATATATAGCATGTTCATCATGCTCTCAAAAAAAAAAAAAAAATCAAAAAAAGACAAATGAGAAACCCTCTTCACCACCAGGAGAGGAGCTACACCACGTTGTGGGGGAAAGTGTTATTGTACAGTAGCTCGTATGCACGTAATAATTTTGCAATGCGCTGACACGTCGCACGCTATGCCAGACAAGCAGCTTAGCTATTGCCGCTTGCACTGAATGCTGGATTTGCTGAATGTAAACATACATATCAGTGGTTCTATACCTTGAGATCGCAGAAAGTTGATGTTGAGAGTCCCAACTGACTGGATTAATTTTGTCTGTGGCCAAGCAAAACACCGCTTTAGAGCCTCACACTCTATCAAGGGAGAAATTCTAATTGGATCTAACAAAGGGCTCACTGCTTAGGCACACGTGTTACAAAATAGTTTCCACATCGCATAAACTGTACTACTAAGAAGAATTATAAAAGGACATTTTCAGAGCTCTGGAATAATGACACATTATATTACATACATTGCTTTCAAGTATACCGCTTTCAGGGAAGTGTCATGAAAGTTATGAATAATGCATTTACTCGGGTAACAGCAGGTATGGTGAATCAAGGCTGGATTCAGACACTGTTACTGCCGTTCATTTGTGCTACACTTCACTAGATGAGGGTGTGGTGGAAGATGCTTCACAATGGAAATATCAGAATCTTAACATTTAATCTTCAAAATAATGCACTAGAAAGGAAAAAGTGATAAAAGGATGGTGAAAAACAATCTAAGGAGCTATGAGGGGTGAAAAAGCAAACACTTAAATTGTGGAAACAGGAAAAAAATATATCTCAACCTCCCACTAAAGCCATTTTTTGTGCCCCTCTCCAGCTACCACTTCTCTGTGACAGGCATCTGTGTCTTCCTGTCTAAATGTGCGCAATACCAGAATTACTAGTTGAGAGTACCATGCTACTACTAAACCCACAATACTAATCCCATCAACCTTTCTTCACCAATCCATGCCTCTCTCTGCTCATGCATCTCTCCCACCTACTCTCCAAGTGGCATAAGCCTACCTGGGCATCCCCTCTGCTTCAGCAACACAGGAGGGAAAGGTTGGCAGAGCAGAGCATGGGAGAATCCCCCACCATCACTGCCCAAAACGTTCAATGTTATGACAGTAGTCCATAACATCTTAATACTTCTTTTTTGGTAGGAGTACCAGGAAGGATTCAGAGTTTATCAAATATGATTTGACACCATGATAGCATGTAGTTCCATTATTATTAGCCTATCTTTTACCTACAGTCTCTTTAGTTATCGTCAGAAGTTGGGCACAGCAGAGAACCTGGGAGCATGTACTTTGCAAGCTAGACCCTACGGTTAAGAGTTGCAATGGGAAGCAAATGTATGGTGTGACAAGTCAGGTATCTAAAAGTCTGAAACTTCTGAGAAAACGAATGGATTGTCTAGCTGCAAGCAACTTCTAACAAATTATCAGGAGAAAGTTTTTACATTATTTAAGTGTTGCCACCATTGATTTGTTCTCAGTAGCACCTAGCCTAGGAGCTGCCCTTATCTCAACAAAGGGAAAGGTGTTCCTGACCCCAAGACATGCTCGTGATTATGATGGGAGAAGGAGAATACTGAATCAGGCTGACCAGAGAGGAAAAAGCAGGTACTGTAAAACCAGGACATGTTCTGCTTGGAAGCCTCACTACAGCCACCCCCATGGTCAGGGGTCACTGCCGCACCACGTAACACTAGTCCCGTGCTGCTACCACTGGAATTTCAATAATGTGGACACACATACAGACAGACCAATTAACCNTTTGGCTCTGAAGACACCGGCCACTGAAAATAGATCAATTCTTCATTTTGCTTTTCCTTGCCCTTGTCCACATTAGCCCACCAGCTCCCCAACTCGCATTCCCTACCCTACTGATGAAACACGTACTGGGTTTGGCTGGGATAGAGTTAATTTCTTCATAGTAGCTTGTATGTTGCTGTGTTTTGGATTTGTGATGAAAACACTGTTAATAACATAGAGATGTATTAGCTATTGCTGAGCAGTGCTTACACAGCATCAAGGCCTTTTCTGCTTCTCACACCACCCCACCAGCAAGTAGGCTGGGGGTGCACAAGAAGCTGGAAGGGGGCACATCTGGGACAGCTGGCCCCAACTGACCAAAGGGATATCCCATACCATGTGACATCATGCTCAGCAATAAAAGCTGAGGGAAGAAGGAGGAAGGGGGGAACGTTTGCAGTTACAGTGTTGGTCTTCCCCAGTGCCCGTTATGCGTGATGGAGCCCTGCTTTCCTGGAGATGGCTGAACACCTGCCTGCTGATGGGGAGTAGGGAATGACTTCCTTGTTTTGCTTTGCTTGCATGCGCAGCTTTTGCTTTCCCTGTTAAACTGTCTTTATCTCAACCCATGTTTTCTCACTTTTGCCCTTCTGTTCTCTCCCCGACTCTGCTGGGGGGCAGTGAGCGAGGGGCTGCGTGGGGCTCAGCTTCCCACCAGGGTTTGCCCACAACAAAATGTCACTACAAACCTTCCCACTTAGTGCCTTGCTGCAGCTACATCTGCCAAGCAGCAAATAATAAGTAAAGCCACATGTGAAGAGTAACACTAGCTTTGTCTGCCCTGGCTAACATACCTTAGCAAAACAAAGGCTAAGAGGGCATTTGATTGCTGTCTACCAGCATATCAAGAGAGGGGCAGGAAGGCACAAATAGCAGAGAGGAAAAAGCAGCATATATGCTAAGGGCAATGTCAAGCATTGTGTATGAACCAGTTGTGATGATGTTCAAGTTGGAAATGAAAACAAAGGTCCTCACAGCTCCACAGCTCAGCATCAGAAAACACCCTCTGCACAGGAGAAACAGAAAGCAGACATTCAGCCTTTAGAAGAAGAAACTTGCTACTTCTACAAAAGGAATTGTATAATAGATGAAAAGGCAGAGAACTGGAAAGTGACCCAGGAAGTCTTGCTCGTCTGCTGCCAGAGGAAAGACTGAAGCAGAAGCCCAGAACATGGGGAGCTCCTCTAGGTAGCTTCTGGTGGAGCAGTCAGGTTCTAATTAGGATTCCTCAAGAGAGGAAAAAATTCCTCTCAAAAGCTTATTTTGATGTTGGGGGCCCTGAACCCTAGTAGAAAGTATAGCTTTACCTCTGCATCTCAAACCATTCCTAAATAATAATAAAACATTAAATAAAAAGGAGTGGCACTCTTACAGAGATCAAATAAGTATTTCATTAAAAAAAGGTGTAATTTCTCTCTCACATGTATTCATCTATAAGCCCTAGCATTATTTTGATACGTCGAGGAAAAGGACCCTGGATTTACAAATATTCATCACACTGTCTTAAAACATCTTAATGTTAGGATAGGACAAACTGAACTGTCTTCAGGAGGGTCCATTTCCCACCATTAACTACAAAGAAATGCTAGAGAATTAAAGTGAAGTGGGATGAACCCCAGTTACCAATGCAGTGACACAGAAAGAAGAAAATCAAATGGACGGACCCAGACACAGTTTCCCCTGTCAGAACGGGCCATTAGAAAACCTAGTAATTAAGAAAGGTAATAGACAAGAACTTCACCGGCAGTTAAGGTGTGAGAGTCTAAGCTCCTGGCTTAGCTATTATACTTGGTAACCTGCCTTCCAGTGAATTACAAACTCACTTTATTTCTTTAAACTTCAGAGGAGTACTAATTCCCAAATTCATGGGTGAACCGCATTAACGAATAGCTCATAAATCATAATAATGATTTTAAAAGTTTCTCTCTTCAGTAGCCCTTAAACAAGAAGATTTCATTTTCATTTTACCCAAATATTCTTCATCAGTGTTTCTCAAGCCACCCTGGAGCGCAGCTGCGAGTCACCCGTGCCCCCGAGCTTGTGGCTGCTTTCACCTGGCTGCTCTGGTGTTGGGGGGGTTGCAATGCTGAGCGAGCCAAGGACTCCCCAGGAACATTACACACACAGTGCTAAGCCTTTCCTACCAACCTAGCGAGTGGGAGTTGAATTATTTTGTCTAGGGGTTTCTTGTTTTGCTTTGAAACAGAACGTTCAGACAAAGACTTTCTTGGGCTTTGCGAACAGAGACAGAGGTAAAGGGGTGGTAAGACAAGGTTTTGGCTTGCCAAATGAAATTATGGTCCTATTAAAAAACAAGCAAGCAACTAATGAGAGCCCAATGACATAATATAAACATCTTAGTTTCCTTCAGTAGATTAAAGGCAGTTCATAATGAACTCTGAAAAATAGCCAAAGAAAAAAAATCAAGATACACCTCCACCTCATGCACATTTAAAACCTAATTTTAAACTTTTCCATTGCTGATTTTTTTTTTAAATAGACAAAAATCCTTTAGAAAGGATCATAGAGAAAGGTAATATAAATATCAGTGCATGTTCTAAAGAAATGCGAGCTGTGTTCAGGGCAACGTGGAAGCACTCAAACCAGCACCAACATTTATCAAGTAGTCTGCTCATTTCTCCCTTTGATACTCGAGCGTTATTTTTCCTATAAGTCCACGTAAACTTTGAAGTTTCGCACAAGATCTTGAAAGAAATATAGAGTCTAACCAGCTGCTAAGTATGATTCTCTAGCTAGTGATTTCCATGTATATTATATAGAAAGTATAAAAGAGAATAGGTTGAACAATGTAAAATGCCAACAGTGAAACTCCTTCAAAATTTATGCTAGATAAAAGCATCTGTAGTCTCAACACTTGTACCCTGTAATCCAGCACAATGATAAAAAACAGCGTCCAGCAGAACAGCTGGAGTCTACTGAAAGAGAGCAAAGCCAGCATTTGAAATACGGTTTGGTCTGGATGTGCTCAAGTTGTGAGACACACTTTCACATCCACAATAAACCTCTTGTAACAGCCAGTCCGTTAGACGATCCATCATTTTTTGAAGCTTTAGAAAATCAGAGGCAAGAGAACTGGATAAAAAGGGCGTTATCAAGGAGAAGGTAAACCCGCAAGAGAACGTATCTGAAATTACGCAACAACAAAACTGCTTCGCACGTACGGGATGTGCTAGACATACAGCTATAACTAAAGGTCGTATCTTTTGTCTCTTGTCCGCAGACCCTCCCAGGGAATTCATAAACACACAAAGCATACTGCCCATTTGGCCAGTACCCACAGGCAGCCCGTGCACTCATAGCACCACTCAGGCTGAGCGAGCATCCCTGTCCGCACCCATCCTGAGCCACCCGAGGTTCTTTTGCCAAAATACTGCTTGCTTTCCAGAAACAGTCAGTGACATGGATACAGCACCTGATGCTAAATTAAATGCAACTGCTGCTCTGTGAAATGGAGTAAAATCATGTAATCTGTGTCAAGCTCGAAGTCATGTATTTAGCAAGCGCTAAACTATGCCCACAGAAAGGGACCACCTGAATCTCCTCCTTGCAAAAACACCTTGCCCGTGGAAAAATTGCAGAGAGACACGAGACAGCAGATAAGCTCTTGCTTGCATGCAGCAGCATTCATTTAAAGCGACCAGTCGCAACTGCAATATAGAAANTAAATGTTTGATGAATGCAGTGGAAAAGCAATTTATCAAAAGGAAAAACATTGCTAATGGAATTGCTCTGGTTTACATATCTAACTTATTTCCTTGCTCTTCAGACTGTTTTTAAACACTCATCCTGAACCATCTCCTAAGGGAGAAAAGAGAGGAATTCAGTCAATATTGTACTTAAAGTCATGCATGAAAATTAATAGGATTAAAGTCCAAAGTAAATGTTATTTTCACAGCTAACAAACTACAAAAATGCAGTATAACCAGTGAAAATGAAAATTATTTTTAAACTGATGAGTGGAAATTGTGCTTTTACTAACTGTAATCCACAAACTGCTAGGGTTTTGCAGCTAAGGAAAGAAAAGTCAGTAGACTTCAATACAGCCAAACTGAATTCTGTGGAGAGGAGGTAAACATCCTCCTAGGTGAGCTCTATCTGTACGTAGCCTACACCATTAAGTACTGGAAGACAGTCAGAAGCTCTGACAACCACTGAGGACCACCAGCCTAGCACTTGACACTACAGAAGCACAAAAAACTTGGAGAATTCAAAGAGTAAGAACAAAAAGCTGCTTAAGGGCTGAAGAAGTGGATTTGTAAGGGGAGATTAATAGTTGACTACATACCAGATTGAATAAAAGATGACATCAAGGTGTCAAAGCAATGTCTTCAAGCAATCAAAAGCACCTCACAAAAATAATTTGAGCATGCAAAAATCAGTAAATGCTATAGGGAACAGAAAAAGGGTCTGAAGGTGGCTGATGTTCTTTAAAAACACAAGCTTGTTCCCCACACTTGCTCCTCGAATTCTCAGTGAGGGCAGACAAAGGCAGAGGAGGGAGAGCTTCTCATACCCCGGTACTAGGTGATGCTTCTTTGGAGGGGGGGAGTTCAGATGTCTCCACCTCTATCTCAGAAGTGGATTTAGGACATAGCAGGAAAAAGCAGAAGAGGGAGTTAATTTTCTGAAAACAAAAGTGGGCATCTGTGGAATAATAAAATGAAGGCTCCTTTCCACCTGCAGGAAAGCGTAAGAAGGCAAGAGGATGCACTCCAAGAATTTCTGGGTCATAAACAGGAAGTGTCTGTTAGAATTATTCAGATTCTAAGTTTTGTTGTGTTTTAAAATGAGAAACTGGAGAGAGTACTTTACCCATAGCTACAGTAATTCGCACATCCTAACCACAACAACAACAAACCACCCCAAAAAACCCACTTCTTACATTACTGCTGCTCTTGCGATTCATTTCCATAGCCGATGATAGAAGAACTCTAACTGGGAGAAGCTGATTAAGAGAAAATAAAGGCGACAAATGACACTGCACCCTCTCAAGGTCTGTAAAAATAACCGAGTGAGCTTGTGTAATTTCTGTATTTTCAGACTTTTTGGTCAAGTGGAATAGAACACTGGAAAGTACACCATATGCACATACCTGACAGTAGCAGAGTGAGGAATTTAATTATATCCATTAAGATGAAGTTAAACCTCCTTCCCATCAGCAGTTTTGAAGATTTCTGAATAGCTAAGGATGCTCATTTCCCATGAGTTTAAAGTGGTTTATTCATCATCATTTGAGTTTCTCAGTGTATTTTTTGGATAAAAACATATTTTATAAGTCTGTTAAGAAACAATGACCTTCCAGTTTGTGATGTCATCTGCCTCTTTTGGCAGGGTCATTTTGAACTGAACAAAATCATCTGTTGCTTTCATTTCAGACCTTTCATATCATCTATTGCCATTCTTTCCTTTTAACTCATGAGCCTAACATCTGCAACTCCATCACATCAAGTGCCCCTTCCTCCTGCTGCTGAACGCAAGGGCAACCTTCTAACTGATTGCTGCAGGGTCAGGTTTAAGGACTAGACCTTAAATCTGAATAAATAAGTTTAGCCAAAGATCAACTAAATTGCTAGTTCTGTTAAATTTTCCATGTGAAAAGACTCAATTAGTCAGTCTCTCCCAGTGCCCGTCGCCGTCAAGTCCACCTTCTCCAAGTGACAGTAAGATGGCAGCACCCCACAAGCTTAGCTGTAAGGACTCCAAAAGTCAAAATGAAATTCTGATGAGACAAAGAGACATTCCCAAGTTGACACAGACACATCTGATAGGTAAGGTTAAAAGCCGTTTGGTAAAGTTCCCTGTAGATATTTTTTAAGCAAACTCTGTACTCACACTCCGTATCATAGCCTGCTTTCCTAAAAATAAAAGGCTTACAATCCTCATCTTTGTCATTTACCACCTCTTCTGTTCTTCCCTCCGGTAAGTGTTGAACCATACAGCCCACATAAACTAACAGAAGGGAATACCCCAAAGACAGAACTATCATGAAATTCAGCGTAGAGGACAGAAAACCAAAGTTCTTCCATCCTGAATGCAGGACAGCATCATGAGTTCCACAATCATGTGTTCTGCTCCGTGCTTATCAGCCTGCTGATGAGGCTTTAGGGAGCAGTCCATCATAACACGGGAAGAGGCATAATTTCTGCCAGATAGGTTTATCCAAGTAATTCAGTTGAACCTTTCTCAAGCTGGTCACAGACATGAAATTGACTGAGAAGTATCAGTTTTGTTTGTTCACTACTATTGCTTTTATGTATACAATTACAGCAATTTTGATTGAAGGTTTTTGTGAAATTATATGCATATATACTATTTCAAAGAGCCACTTCACATATTAGCAGTCTCCTGATGACATCTACCAAGTACAGTTTAGTGCAGCCCCTTGTTTTATTTCCATGAGCAAAGGACCTACTGGAAACGTACATCAGTTACTTATGGTGGTTATGGAAATCTAATCCCATTTTGGATTTCCTACGTCAACTGACACAGCAAGCATTATGTTGGGGTTAGCGCAAGTGTGGAATGACAGAGATGCTATGCTTGAATTCCATGTGCAGCATGATTCCCTAGACTTATCTGTAAGACCAGCTGAACGTGGTAGTTGCTAGTCTACTACGTCCAAATGATGCATTTACTAACTTGCCACTCGCACCTTGTGAATACGAATTCTCAGTTCAGACTGGATCCCTCAACTTCCTGGGGAGGATCATAAATCCGTCAAGAGAGAGGACAAACAGAGACGGTAACAAATGTCAGCTGGTCATTTGAACTGGGATCCCTTTGGGCATTTCCTGAGCACTGATGCCTCTGCCCACAAAAATCAAGTAACCCCAAAAAAACAACTTTAAGTTAAGCTGACTTATGCAGATCTGCAATTATCTAGGCTTCAAAAAGACCAAGCAATACCAAGCTTTATTTGAAAAATCTGAGAAAAAAATGGACACATTCAACAAGTAATAAACATATTAATCTCATTAGCCAATCAGTTGGTCAGCTGGCCCCAGCAGATGTTGACAACCACCTACAGAAAGGCACATAATGGTTTCAAGAAGTACTATTTTGAGAGCAAACCTTCCTCAAAGAAATGTTATGAGCAGATGTTTAAAAGAAATTCTAAATCTTTTCAGACATGAAGAAAAAGTAAGGGTTTGAAAAAATTCTCAATACTCAAGGCAGACAGGAATTTATTGAGAAACTCTGAAAGCAAAGAGCTCAACATGATTTGTATTCTCACTTAGTGTGAGGCCCTATTTCCTAGACAATTATAATATCAGATGGACCCCTATGAAAAACAAGCACTGCAACTTTAAAGATAAGGCAGAGAATAACACCCGTGGAAACCATCTCCAGGATGGTTTATATATACTATAGTAACATTAGTGATGGAATGCTATGGCTCAAAGAAAGAAAGTAAGTTTACGTGGGCACAGTTCACAGGCTTTGCAAATGCCAGCCCATCAGCAAAATGTAGTAGCCACAGAATCTGCATTTACTGGAAAAAAAAAACTCAGTAAAAAGAGCTCAGAGATGCAACTGAGGATCCAGCTCAAGTATTACTTTCAAAAGCAGATCAAAAGGAAGTGCAGGTGCCTCAAAATCTTGATTAGAAAAGGAAAATGACTGAGGTAAAGCCCACATGATTGTTCTCTGTGCCACAGGGGATTGCCTCTGTTTCAAACTACCTGAAGACCGCTACAAATAAATGAGGCTGCTCTACACTTCTCATGAAGAAGCAGAACGTATTCTTTTGCATATAATTTTTTTGGCCTCAAACAATGGGCACAAGTGAATGCCATTGTTAGTTCTACCATGCACAAAGAGAGAAAATAGACTCTAGCTAACTCCTACTGTGCAAAGACTGTTTTCGAGCATGCACTGCATGGAACTGTCAAGGAGGCATTCCCCACAATGATAACTTATTAAGTCAGGACCAGAAAGGACAACTGATACCAATGGAAGTTTCACCACCAAGGTTACGTATGCAATCTTGTCTCATCCTCACAGCGTACTGCCAACAAGACCATCGTGGGCACTAGTCTCGGAGAAAGACCCCTTGCGCATGAGCTGCCATGTACTCTGGTCAGCTCCTTGATCTAGATGCCAATACATCCAGGACTCTGGAAAATAAAGTAGAGTGGACCCATCACTCTGTGAAGATGCATAGATGCAGCACTAATGCCAAAAGGTTTCTCTGAACTTCTGAAATCCATATCAGTAAGCATCAATGCATGCATAGACTCAAGCGCACAGAACTAAGCAAGCCACAAAACTGCAAAAACAAGGGTGTACAAGATCATTTCAACACAAGCGTGTGGGAGAAGAATATTCTGTTGTTTGACATACAGTCCTAGTTTCTCTTATGCACCTTACAGTATATTTATCATTGGTTCACTGATGAACAGGATTGTATTATTTGTGTACGGTACATTTAAGCAAGAATTAAAGTTATATTTATTGCTGTGTCAAGAACCTTTCTTGGTTAATGAACATGTAAAACACCTGCTATAAACAAGTATTTATCTTCTGTTTGGAAAGTATTATCATTAAATGCCATTACTGCTGCCACTAAGCTAATACTGAACAAAAGTTTTTATACTACACAAAGGAACATCCTCAGAACAATAAAAGCAGCTGAAAATATTGACACTAGCCTATTTGGCAACAAGCACAGCAGCTGGCTGCTTTTGTTCAGGGAGGAATACCATGGAAAGAGGGGGAACTGGGGGGATGGAAGAGGTTAGCGGCTGGAAGAGAACTAAAATGGTGCAGGAAGAAGGGGAGGTAAAGTCACTTAAATGGAAATAACATTTCCATTTGTTACAGAAATAGCAGAACAGCCTCCATCAATTCGTTATTTCATTCATTAAAGAGCCCATTTATTTTATTTTTCACAAGTGAATTAAAGAGTTATCGTTTGCAACACCTTTTACAAGATACTCTAATTATACTTAAATGAAATAATTTTAAAAGGTATTTTGCAAGACATATTTGTTTTATATTATTTCTTTTAATTTAGATAATATAATTTCACTCTTGGAGTGCTAATGTAGCAAACCACAGTAAAATATTTAACCCAGATACATAAACATTTCAAAAAAACATCTCATTTGAAAATATATTTTCCCTTTAAGAGTTTTATGGAAGAAACATCACAAAGAAATGATTGTATTTAAATGTGGACACCCCTATTTTAAAAGTTCACGCAACAGCTGATATTGTAGCACACAACTACTCTTAGCAAAAAAACCCTATGTCTGCATCCCCCAAAGTGTACACATCCATAGCAATAAAAACTTTTGACTTTATCCTGTCAGCTGTAGTGTGTTTTCCTGACATTACAGAAGTCAGATAACTAGAAAAGGAATAGTCTTTTAAAGGACGGTAGTACCAGTTTTAACTGCAAAAACAGCTGTTTATCTTGTTACAAATCTAAATCTTGGCCTGCATAGATTAACAAAATGTAAAGGGTACTCAAGAGCATAAACTGATCCTTGTTTTGCAGCTGAACAAACATTTAGCAGGTCTTCTGTTTCTATAGCTAACCTGTTTTCCTGCTTTAAAAAAAAAGAAGGGAAGAGGGAAGGTGGCAAAACCTGCACTGATTATCCTCCTTGTCCAGCCATGCGTTGTCAGAGCCATGCTTTTATCCATATCTGAGGACAATAAGGAAAATAAAAGGAGGGGCAAAGATATCCTAAGTTTACAGTCACGTACTCAGTTCCTTTGAAACTGGCTCACAGAATTTAAGAATACGTGCAAAAGGGTTGACTACATCTGCGTGCTCAGAAAGTCTCCGACATCATCCTCGCCTTCCTCTGCAACAGGCCTTCTGCTGGAAAACGCCGTGCCCATAGCCAAAAGCTGTGTGTGGGCTGAAAGGCTGTCGGAAAAAAAAAAAAAAAAATGCAGCAAATCCCTGAGATTAATGACTTCACACATGCATCTCTTGTGCTGCGGCCCAGAGCTGTTTCCCCAGCCCCCCCAAAACCACACAGTACTGCCACCACCATCATACAGTTTCCTTCCTCATTGAGCAAAGATTAGCGCATAGGTCTGTCCATGCCATAAACTTGGCAGTGCCTCACAGTGGGATAAAAATCACCCTAATTACCCTCTCTCAGATACACGCCCTTTCAAGAATACAGCCCCTGGTCTGACGCTTCACCTTATATACTTTAGGGAAAATACAGAAGGGACAACGAGATTCAGAAAAGGTTGTTCTGTGCAGAAAGTTTCTCACAGCTCTTGACATTCATTTATTATTCATTCCCCACCANATACATCCAGGACTCTGGAAAATAAAGTAGAGTGGACCCATCACTCTGTGAAGATGCATAGATGCAGCACTAATGCCAAAAGGTTTCTCTGAACTTCTGAAATCCATATCAGTAAGCATCAATGCATGCATAGACTCAAGCGCACAGAACTAAGCAAGCCACAAAACTGCAAAAACAAGGGTGTACAAGATCATTTCAACACAAGCGTGTGGGAGAAGAATATTCTGTTGTTTGACATACAGTCCTAGTTTCTCTTATGCACCTTACAGTATATTTATCATTGGTTCACTGATGAACAGGATTGTATTATTTGTGTACGGTACATTTAAGCAAGAATTAAAGTTATATTTATTGCTGTGTCAAGAACCTTTCTTGGTTAATGAACATGTA
>WAAD01039724.1:91147-110790 GCA_013389945.1 Fregata magnificens
CCGGAGCTGCCGCCCCGCCGCCCCCCCGGGCCCCGCCACCACCGGAGGGGACCCACGGTCACCCACCGCGGCCTGCCGAGCCCCGGGGCTTAACGGGCTGGCTACCCACAGCCATTAATCAGCAGCCAAGTAACCGGCCGCCGCGTCCTCCCACACACCCGGCCGAGCCCCCCCGCGCTTGGCTGGAGAGACGGGGAGATTTAAGAGAAGCGAGGCAATTTACTGCCGGGATTAAATTAACAACCGAGATAAAAATGGACAGCGTGGGAACGGCCGATTGAAAAATGAATCACTGATAGCATTTATAGCGTCAGCAATAATTTATTGCAAAGCGTAGGCTGCACCCCGGCCCCGGCATAGGTACTCCTGCTGTCACTTGTACTGTATCTCACAAGCAGTCCAGCACTGTCCCTTCCTGACTTGCAGGCACAATAGAAAATTCAGCCCAGCGTTTTCAATCTCAGTATTATTTTGTTACTGCTTCCCTCTTTTCCGTGATTGATTAAAGAAAACAACTGATCGGCAGTTCAGGTTATCATACTAGAAGTCTGTGATGACAATTTAGTCCGTTATAACACACACCAAAATTTGTGACGACTAAGAAAAAGGTGAATTTAAAATGGGAATACTTGAAGTATGACTGTGTTAGCATTTTAGCGTGCACCAGGAGCGCACTTTGAAGCAGTTGTGGAGCAGCCTCAGTGCACAGACTGCAAGCAGTAAGCCAGAAAACACATCCCAGGAGCGCACCTAGCGCCCTTTGGGGCCACCAGGCATCCCGTGCACAAGGCAAGGCTGCAGCCAGTTCGAAAGCGTTGGCCTGAGCACCAGGTCCTCAGCACCAGCTGTTTCAGATGGCAAATCTACTGAGCCACACTCCCTGGTGGTGCAGAAACAAATTACCCCAACTTCCTATAATTTCAATTTCTCACACTCAAGAGGAGTCAATACTCTCTCTCACTTTCTGAGGAGGTTGATACGTTAATGTTACAATCGCATACACAGAAGCCAGTCTATCCCCCTTTGACTAAGAACATTTAATTTGCAGAAGATTGTGTCGATATTTTGGGGCAGCTACGTGGAGGAGAAAGCAAACTAGCTCCCGAGAAGGAGAGCTTCTTCCACTGCATCTCTCTATTCTTAGGCCCAAACCTATACTCTCTCCACCACTGTAGGCATGGGGGTTTTTTACTTTACTGGTGCCTCAGTCAGTACTAGAGGCAGAAGTGGGGAAAGACTTATTACTAGCTGAGGCAAATTTGGAAATGCTGAAAAAATTAGGAGAAAGCTTGTTCCAGCAAGATTTCTGGACGGCTATTCTGTGAAATCTGTGTATGCAAGTTGTCCTTGTGCACTTCAGCCTCCACAGTTTCTGGCCTGTATCCTAGCCACAGCTCATTATAACACAGGTATATTGTCTATTGTGAGCCTAAGGTTTCCCTCTCAGCAGAGATACTTCATTTTTTGATTCGTTTCCCTCTTCTGTTTGCCTCCTGCTGACAAACAAGAGAAGACTGGGACAAAGAGAAATACTGCCTCTTCTAGAAAACAGCTGAATAACTACCCCATGCTGTACTGGCAAGAGAAACCTAGAAAACAGAGAACTCGGGGCNAAGGGAGGGATGAAAGGGAAGAGAAGACATAAAAATAAATAGAAAGGGAACAAAAGGAAGGTGTAACAGAATTAAAAACTGCCATAAAGTGAAACAGTTGGCAACGAGAAAAGAAGCGTTATGAACAACTTTGCTTCACATTGCCAAACTGAAAGATTGAAAAGCATGGTCTCCTTTGAAGCACAAAAATAATTAAATATCTAGTGAGTATGTGACAATCAAGGATTTGTGCTATAGTGCTCTAATGCCAGCGTGCAGCCCAAAAGGAGCGAGTAGTTTACCAATATCCTTGAAAACACACAGCAAATCTTCAAAAATGCATGCCCTTCTGAGCTGCGATCAATCAGCAGCCACAGAAACTACGCAGTCCTAGACCGAGCTCTACTGAAAGCATGACAGTTTCCTTTTCTCTCCTCAACCTCCAGCTAATCTTTTCTAGATGGATCACTTCAGCCACCATTCTTTAACTCCTAATTATATCAGACCTGATTTTAACACTTGAATGAAACTGCTCAAAATATTGAGCTCCTGGTGACAATACAAAAAAGGAGATGTAGTATTTCCAAACAGGACATGGTCTGAGGTTGTTGGGTAATTGTCTAAATCTTCTATCACTGCTAAGGTAAACAGATGAAACCACAAAAATGTTTGAGCCTCCTGGCAAAGTTTTCAGTGTGCCTTCACCTTCCTGACCTCAAAGTGTTGAGCGCTGCACTACTCCTCTGCAATTCCTTCAGATACTATGTGTTGTCAGTGGAGGAAAATCCCTCCCTAAACACATGCAAATAAACCATCCGGTGCAAAAACAAATATTGTGTGATCTCTTCACCTTTTGTCTATGTTTAGAAAAGACAGCATAATCCTTTCTATTCCAGAAGCGAATGCTCTATCTCTTTCCAAAGCAGTAGTATCCTTTTTCTGTCTTGTGAAGAGCTCCGTGGTTCTGCACCTTATGCATTGCTTTACCTCGATAAACAACTTCAAGTCTGTTTGTCATTCGGTGGCCCTATGTATTTCACAAAGGAAAAAAACCACATGCAACCAATTTATTCGCATTTTCCTAACTGTTGATCAGACATTATGATTTTCCTACCATACCAAAGTTGCAGGTTTCAGTAAAGCAGCAAGAAATGGTATTATCACGCCAGATTAAATAGCATTTGTTCTTTACTGTACAGGCAGGATGATACAATATTTGATGGCTTTCTTACAGTTCTATAACACGATTACGTCTCATCTTCAAAACTCAATACCAAACTTCATTTGTCTTTGTTTACTCACAGATTATAGCTGATGGTTCTCTGCCATCTGTTTGCTGGAGTATAGTGTCTGTAGTGCCGTGCTGCGATTTTCAAGTCAGCCCTTAAACCGTGGTAAACAGAATATCAAAAAGCTTCATCAGCCAGCTAGAAAATGACTTGGGAAAGAGATAATTGCCACACACACTTTGTCAAAAATGCTTTTGTTTATCAGGTACACTGATCACCTACCCAATGTCTTTTGTAGTATGCTTATAAAAAAACCCAAACAAGTAAAACACATTTTAATGGCCAAGAGCTGATCCAAATCTTATCCACAGACTCCAGTTATGCTTATTTATATGCAACGCAGTCTTATTTCATATTTGCTGTGCAAACTCTAGAAGCTTAGGGTCAAACGTGCTGCTTGTTACCTCACTCTGCCATAGGATGCATACGTACATGTATCTGCTTGAGTGTGTATTACAATGGGAGTAAAACACTGACAGCCCATCTCAATAAAAGGAGAGGAACAAGAGGAAAGGGTACACGCTTCCCATGTGAAATGGTAATTGCGAGAGGGACAGAGAATTGGAAAGAACATAAAAGGCACTATATTTGAACAAAATTATTTAAGACAGCCGTTCCCAAACTGAGATCCAGGGACTAACTCCCTTCTGGGGAGAGCAGCTGGCTGCCTGCCTCGGCATCTTTCACCAGCAAGAGGAGCCAGCAGTCAGCCATAACGTCCTCCACAAGTTTCAATGTGCCGGAGTCCTCTCCTCATGAATTCCTGGCATTCGCAATCCTTATTGATTTAAATGGGGCTTGAAAGCCACCAGAACTGAACGCTAGACATCTTTACTAAATAAGAAAGTTTACAGTGCAGAAGTCTTTAGAGGAAATTTAAAAGAATAAAAACAAATTACTGTCTCTAGGACAATAGTAGCAGGGAAGAATGCCCTCCAATTAAAAATAAATCTGTTGCCTGTAAAGTTTTTAACTTCATTTAAACTGCTCAGTCTTAACTGGGGACAAAATATCCTGGATTTAGGGTACATCCCAAAGCACCCACGTACACGTACCACCTTGCTGATAGCAGCGGTGCACCCGAGTCCAGTGAACGGACTCGCACAAACAGCTGTTCCCTTGCTGAAGGGCTCCAGAGGCTGGAACTTCAGGCTCCACTTTTTCATGGATTTTCCAACCTTCAGGAGTATTTTATAGCTTCTGCCTTCTGAACCACTAACTATTTTTACAATATGGGTTAATCCCTTTTCCAGTTTAAAGAAACAGCTGAGATAGCAAACTTTAACAATTTCATATTCTGAACTCTAATTAGTTTAATGTAATATTATTTGTTCAGGAGTGCTGGTCCTTTAGTCAAGTTTCAGTATAATCCCAACATAATCCTCAATTTTTTTTTTTTTTTTCCCCTTTTACATCTCATACTTCTCTGAAACATTTTAAAATGTTTTGATCTACTAAACACTTACTGTGTGCCTTGTTTTGTGCTACGGTATTTTCTTTGATCACTTCTTTGAAACTTAATCCAACAGGTGTTATTTTAATTAAAAGCAAGTCTGTCATCGTTCTTCTATAATATCAATTTCATTTCACTAATATGGAGTATACTTTATGCATTTTCTTCCTCTTGCAACTCCTTAATTTAGGACTCGCATAATAAGTATGACTTTTATATTTACTGTTTGTTATTTCTATATAGGGTTTATATATAGAAATGTTCTTATTCTTCCTATGCTGTAATGTTATTTGATATTAGGGGAATTTCCTCTTGGATTTAAACCCTTGAAAATGGATGGGCTTTCTGGAGAGCATAAACTGACCAGTTTAAAGCAATAACAACAGCAGTTCTCCCCGAATGCAGCTGTGTTCTCACAGGCAATGAAAAATCGACCTTTTGCAGAATGACAGCAAAAGATCTAGGTATTCCTCAAGACATCCAAACAAGGACAGGGGCTCGATCTTGAAGCAGCAATAGGAAGGTCTTGGAACAAAACTGTTTAAGCTATTTTACTTTTACCCAGGGAGCTACACAACTACCACCGGGAGAGGAAAAACTGGTAGAAGTGCTGACAAAGGCAGCAGAGCCTGCACAGAAAAAGGTACATTTCTTTATTGAGATCTTCCCTGGGACATGTTTTGCCTTTTCTAAGTGTGTCAGGCTTGATCTGGAAAATGGGAGTAGGAAAAGGGCTTATTTCTACACCAGTGACCCACCCACCACAAAGAAGTCCCATGCTGAGAGGCTGTTACATTCTCCCAGGAAAAAGGAAGAGGGTCTTACTTTGGTTTAAATTAGGTGTCCTTTTACTTGTGGGTACCCATTTCACCAGCCACAGGCCCAACCATACAATGCAATTCTTCTATACCCAAGGTGGAATATGTAAAAACACAAAAGACATTCATTATCTCATTAAAGGATCCTTTTCATTCGCTCACTGTTGTATGGTGTGGAAAGCAAAGAGAGACAAGCCATGGAAAACAAAAGAAAGCTGACATGTAGAACATTGCATGTCAGGGATAAAACACCGCTAAGAGCCAGGCAATTGTCATCACACTGGAATTACATCAGACTATAACCATCTCCAGCACTATTTCACTAGATCTCCCCGTACACATCACTGTTGCATGGTGATCTGTCAGTCAACTCTAAAAATAACAGCCAAATACCCTTGCATTTATGGCACTCCTTCCTTCCTTGATGCGCTATGCTTTCAAGATCTGCCATGTCACATAATCCATTGGACTGCTTCTCTCTTTTGCAATGCAGACGCGATTTCCAGCGGTTTAGTATCCTGGCTTTCTCCTGGTGAGGCTCCAAGGAGTCAGCCTTCTGATGAGTTAATGACAGAGCACTGCATCAGGTGAAACCCAATGGATACAATGCCCAGAAAATAAGAAAAGTTCTTTGTCTTAAGGTTATTATAAAAAAGATAGAAATTTCTTTGCAAGAAAACATTTAAAACAGCTTATGTATCCAGGAATCGCCCACCCCGTTCTCCCCAAACTCTGCCATACTTCCACACTACTCAGATTTAAAATATTCATCATTGTATATTCCCCCCTACAGATGTTGGCTGTGGGATTAGCTGTGTATTGAAGCTTTGGAAAGATAGTCATTTGGGCCAAATCCTGCTATTACAGTTTCTCTTCTAAAATAAAGAGAAATATCACAACAAAAGAACTTAAATCTTCATAATGCTATTAGGAGGAAAGAGAAAATTTTAAAAGCAATTTTCAGCCATAAAAAATGGTAACCAAACAACCCAGAGGAAAATACTATTAAAGAAGCAAACAAAAAAAAAAATCACCACTTACATGTAATTTCTAATATCCAATTACAGTAAGAGATACAAACAAACAAAAAAATTTGTTTGAGAAAGGACCCTTTGCTCTCTGAGTCAAGCCCCCAGCCAGAGGTTGGAAAGCCCATCTTTCCTTCCCCGGCCCAGTTAATCCAGCTATTCCACACACAGCAGCAGAACAATTTCAAGAGGAGCCAGGGAAAGTTTCCTTATCCTACCCCAGACTTCTCACAAGAGAGGTCCTGAGCTTCCCATTAGTGTCTTTTATCCCCCCCTCAAGCACTCTCGCGGAACATGCTGCAGCTCAGATGCAGAGATACCCATGGCATTATATTCTTTATAAAGGCTACTGGAGATGGGACCACACATCCCAGCCATATCGTTAGGACACTGCTTGGGTTTAGGGAGTTTTACTGGCAGACGTATTGGGGAAGCTGAAATCGCTTGCATTTACCAAAAGCCACACTAAGAAATTTCTTCAAATCCAGGACCATAGAGCAATGGGATACCACAAGCTACGTTATACTTGTTGGTGTAGATAAGAATTGGGAGAAGAATCAGTGAAATTATCCAAACTCTGTAAGAAGCAAGAAGACACTACACAGAAACTGGATTACAGTTATTTTCCTGCTGTGTTCCGAGACCCAGGCCAAAAAAAAGCAGGGCATTTGTCTGGTGGAAAATAAAGTGGGATTTTTTAAAAATTCCCAGTGTAGTGCTTAGCTATAAAGCCACTTATAATAGATGGCTCTTATTTCATAATAAGAATATGATGAAACTGAAAATGGTCTCCTCACATTGCCAAGATGTCAAGAGTGAAACTCCCCCAGAGCCCCAAATCTGTCTTAGCAGACAAAAGTTGCAGATCAGCATACACTTGCTGCACACAAATGTCAGCAGTCCCTCTTAGTAGAAGCTTGCACTAGTCTGTTTTTCAGTGGATCAGCAGGGCACAGCCATCTCTAAAACCATACATGCAGGACACAGCTAATTGTATCGTTGCATATCATGATGCTGCTCTGGAAGCAGAGCAGAGCAAGAGTGGAGGAGCTGCCACTCCAAGAACTATTTTTCCAGCAACAAATTGTTTCCTTGCATGCTCTTAGGTCTGGCTGCCTTCATCCTCCACTCTCCTTCATTCTGACCAACCTATTTCACCTTGAGCAGCTTTCTCCAGGCCGTAACGACCATATGCTCTTGTGCAATAAATTATGGTCTGGTGCCTTCCCCATGGGTTTTGGATAAAACAAGACATATCAGGGAAACACATTTCTCTCTTCGCCTACTAACAACATGGTGGCATTGCCCAAATCTGATGTTTATTCTACTTTGTTTAAGCAGATGAAAAGTTCATGAAGGCTTGGTTATCAACACCGATAAACACACACACAAGCTACCTGCAAGCATTTAAGTGGTATCCTGCAGTCACAGGAGGATAATACAGAGAAGGAACTGCTGCTAGTGAAATACAGCCATTCCTGCCTTAGAATTATAGAAATCCCCTTTAAACCTTTTCCTGTTACTGTTATTATAATAACAATAAAAAGCAGCAGCACATGAGGCACCACCCCTTTTATCACCATCCATCACAAAGATAAAATATATGAGAACTCTATATTTTACTTCCAGTTCCCAAGGTGAAAAAGCAATTATCCTGTAGAGCATCAGCACCTGCCAGTTCTGGAAAGTGTTTTATAATACAGAAGTGCAGCCTACAAATCCCTTCCTGCTCAGCCCTTTTTGACCCATAAGCTGTCATGCTGGAGTGGCCTTGGTACGGTTTCGGTAACTGACAGGTTTGAGGGCAGTGTCTGAGCCCCACTGAAACCCTGTTTGGGGGATTCAAGTGGAAGGGAAGCGGTGCAAAGGGCTGGCACATGTATGCCTCAGCAGACACATTTATACTGAGCGCAGAAAGCACTGATCACAAGACGTAAAGCTCAGCAGATGCAAATATGGAAAAAAAAACCCCAAAAAACCAAAAAAACCCCACACCACACACAAAAAAAGATTGCCCTGTTGACTTAGGAGTGTCCTTCACTGACTGTTATGGACTTTCGTTTTACTGCTGAAAACTGATATACTTGTGGGACAAAAGTAAGATTTAGAAAGGTGTACTGGAGGAAAAAAATTTTTTTCTTCTACGCTGCCACAACAATATCCAGTTTTCTTTTAAAATCCACCACTTTTTTCACAGATCTTTCTATTTGTTCAGTGTTAACCCTTCCAAGTTTTAGAGAATGCAGATACATGTGGTTGTAAATCCAGAGAGAGCACACACATAGTATGGATTCATTTTATTTTTTAGAACAAGGGGGAGAAAACCCAAACCATTATTTGAAAGAAAAAAAAAAAAAAAACAACCAAAAAAAAAAACAAACCACCCACAACCAAAACAGTCATTTGAATGGAAGTTGAAGAACTCTCCTATTATTAAAGCACCAGCATTCCTCCTGTACTTATACCTGTCATGACGTGGGAACACTACTACTCCTTTGAGATCCCATTTAAAGGTAGAGGTACTACAGAAAAAGCATTTAAAAATATGGCCTTATTTATCCAAAGCATATTTGGCTTTGGCTTTTTTCTCTCCAGACTGGGGAAAGCTACAAGCATTTTACAATTTGAAATTATTCTTGTGAACAGTGTTAAAGAAAAAATAAATTAATCCATTAATATCTTAGCCATAAAATTTAAAGTGGTTGCTGTTGCATCTCGGCTTCCCTCTGGATGCAGTCAGCAATGGGTAAATGCTGGACCCCTGTAAGTCTTTGATTACAGCCCCTTCCATTTTTTCTGGGTAAGGTTCTATGCCATTGGAGTAGCTGGGTTTTTTCCTCTCTCTTCGCAATTGTTATTTTCCGAACACAGGTTTTCATTGAGCGTTTGACTTTAGACATATTATTTAACCAAGTGTTTATCAAACACCTGGAAAATCACTCTCCTTTAAAAAATTTTACGATGGAAATGCAATTACCCTTTAAGCCGTGTTTCAAAGTCACTTCCCAAGAATCCCTTGGAAGCAAACCTCAGCTTTCTCTCCTGCGTAACACCCAATGTCACCCAGCAAGCATGTAAACTACTGCTGATTCTATTCTTTTAAGATCTAGTAACAAAATACAGATAATGAGATTTTTTTGCAATCTACAGCTATCAGTAACTGAAACCCTTAAATACACCAGGATGGGGTTAGTTTCAAATATTTCTATTCCTTACCAGTGTTCAAATTTGTACAACTATCGGAGCCAAGTATGTCTTAAGCTTTTTCCATACACCAAAGGCAAAGAGCAAATATAAATCAAAAGCCTTTAGATTCCAGGTGAAAGAAAACGTAAAGTAAAAAGTCTACGTAAGAAAAAACAACCTTGTGGCAAAGAAATAAAAATAAAACCACCAAGCAAGAAGCAAGCCAACAATACATGTCTAACAGTCTGTACTCATCTGAATACAGAAAGATCACCAGCCATTAGGATTTTAAAGGTGCATTGGGCAGTTAAGCAGAGATGCAAGAGTTGCACAGAAGATTGCACATGGGGGATGCTCTGGTGAGGCTAACTTCATTTTTTCCTAAGGGAAGCAGCATGCAAAGGCTGTACGCCTAGAATGCAAAACACTGTCTTTGGGGTATTTTGAAACAGGGATCAAAGTTCAGTTTGACCAAAAATACAGGAGTAGTCAGTCAAATCCCATTCCAGATTCGTATCCCGACTTCCCAATTCACATATTCAGAAATTTTGAGGTCTAGCTAGTTTGTGCTAACTGATTACGAGCACAAGTCTTATGAGGAGCAGCTGAGGGAACTGGGGTTGTTTAGCCTGGAGAAGAGGAGGCTGAGGGGAGACCTTATCGCTCTCTACAACTGCCTGACAGGAGGTTGTAGGGAGGTGGGTGTCAGTCTCTTCTCCCAAGTAACTAGTGATAGAAGAAGAGCCTCAAGCTGTGCCAAGGGAGGTTTAGATTGGATATTAGGAAAAATTTCTTCACTGAAGGGGTCGTCAAGCACTGGAACAGGCTGCCCAGGGAAGTGGTTGAGTCACCATCCCTGGAGGTATTTAAAAGACAGACGTGTAGACACGGTGCTTAGGGACATGGTTTAGTGGTGGACTTGGCAGCGCTACGTTAATGGTTGGACTTGATGATCTTAAAGGTCTTTTCCAACCTAAACAATTCTATGATTCTGCTGTCATGTTTCTGACAAGAAGCCATGTTAATCAGCATTTACCCACTCAGCTGATCTCAGCACAGTCAGAAGCCTATTCACTCTCCCACTCTGTGACCAAGGCGGTGGCAAGTTCCCCAGCTAGCCCTTTCCTCCCTCCTCTTCCACCCCAAATTAATGAATACTGAGAACAGCAAACAGAAGCAAAGGAACTACGTTTCAGAATTCTCTTTTAAAATTTTCACATACCATACAACAACATATGAGACAAGCACAACTTTTACACAAACTTATTACTGTAAAATTGTCTACATTAACCCTGGAAAGCCCAGATGAAGGGCCAGTAGGCTGGGCCACATTCTCATACACGCTCACAGGGTGGGCAAACAGCCTCTGGAGAGCACAAATTCCTTTTAGTTGCTCTTCAGTTATGCTCCATCCCATCCTTGCCCCACCACGATGAAGGATGCTGAGCTGCAAGGCTATAGGGTCAGGGAACAGCAAGAGGGGCTCCTACGTGCAGGGGGGAGCCAAGGGCAAGCCCAGCACCAGCTATGCCCTCACCCACCAGGACCCCATCCCCCCACAGTACCTGAACACAACAGGCAGAGCCAGGTCCTTCGATGGCCCTAGACATGACAAGGGGTGAGCCAGGCAGGAGCAGCAGGAGACAGGGCTGGAGGCTAAGGGTTAAAGAAAGGTGTGGTCAGAGAAAAGGAGTCATTCAGACCTGACCTTAAATGGAGCCCCTGTCACCTGGGTAGGATGTGTGGGTGGGTGTCCCAGGTGGGGCCTCTCTGGGCAATTAAGATTCATTAGCACGCTCAGGCCTCCACAGAGAGCAGTCAGATTGGTAATAGGTGGGAAGCTCACAAGATTACTGCAGGGCTGGAGCTCATTCCCCAATTTATTATTTTGCACGTGAAAACTACATGCCATAAATGCAAACAACAACAGCTGAGACTCTCTTAAGGTCCCAGGGACAAGCTATCTCCCTTAATTTGCCCTGGCTAGGGAAAGCTGAGGACACTTATTCCGCAAGCAGCTTCTCCAACTATAACTGGAGTATAAACAAGTTAATACAAGACACTGTTGACTTCCTCTCTTTTTCTTTTCAAGAAGAAAAGATTATTCTGTTAAACTGTTCTGAAAGTCATTGAATTTAAAAGCGACGGACCCTTTATTCTAGAGCAGTGAAGGGAACAGACTGTGCTGGGTAGACTGGCATAAATACGTTTTGGAGTCTCACAAAAGACACAAGACAAATTTCAAATAGTGCCAAATAGTAAGTTACAGTAGGTGCAAAACTCATGGCCAGTTTCTCTGGTTAATCAAATCTCCTTTGCAGGGAATGAAAAATAAAATTAAACTAAAAGCTGTGACTCGGTCAAGGTCAAATACTTCTGAATGTGTTTTACCACTGGTTAGGATTCTAATTCCTTGTTAAATCATGAGAAAATAATGAGATTACCCTCGGGATCAGTTGGCTAAGCAAACGACTGTCGCATATTGCCAGTTAGCACATATACAAAGCCACCTAACCATGAAACATTACTGTTCGTAATAATGGATACTACTGTCTTCAAATTCCCTAATGAAATTCTCTGTCTGCAGACATGAGCTTCATCAGAGTTATACCGATCCCTTCAAAGACAAAGCTATTCCATAAATATATGCTCCATTTACCAGCACTGCAACATTTACCAGAAAAAAAGTACTGCTGAGGACTATTAAAATGGACTCTCATTTCACAGTTCCCAGTAGTGATAATGTAATGTTTTAGATTTGTTCTTTGGACCAGACACTTACAATTTATAAGATGTTACTATTGTCTCCTGGATTAAACCAATCTCTTTTACAAACTGTAACGATGTTTCTTCTGTGCTATCGCAGTGTCCATGTAAGCTATCCTGAAGCATCTCCCACAGTCTCCAAAGTGAGACAACAGCACCTTGAGATGGGTACATGCAGTGGAGTTCTCTGAATTTTTAAAATCTGGCCAAAACAGGGAACAGATTGTTGTCAGCCGTAGTCTAGCTAATAAATGATGCTATTTTAAATAAACATACTTTCTGAGCCAGGGTCATTCTATATGGAAAGCGTGCCTGTCAGAGGAGGACGTAAACAAGTCACATGCTCTTAAGAAATGTATCGCTCATCTCCCTGGTGAAAAGTAACGTATGGATGCATCCACAGCATCCCTCCCTCTTTGTAAGAGATACTTCGGAATATAAAAAGTCCTCATATTCTTCCAAGTAGCATAGGTGGGACAAGCAGCAGAGCAGATGCTGTGGATGAGGAGACAAGAAATCCTAATAAACAGAATCCCAGATGATTCCAATGGCCACAGGTGGAAAGTAGGACAGGCAGGAAAACAGGTAGCAGCCATTTGGTCAGGTAAATCATCGTCTACTTCCCATTTACCTCGTTGGGTGAAGCGCACACACAGAGCAGGTTTAGAGCAAAACAGCTGTTAGAGAAATCCACCTACAACCAAAATGGTGATGAAACACTCATAAAATAGCTTCTCCAGGTAACTTAGTGGTTATACAGTGGCAGAAGTTTTCCGGGGGTGCTGTTCAATCATTATAAACATGGGCATTTTGGTAAAGTCTAGATTAGATAGATTTTAAACTCTTAAATGATATGCTTCTTTGGGAATCAAGAAGAGGGTGTCATCTGTCCTCTGGGCATGTACATTATGAAGCAATGTACCAGCCAGAATGTGAATCATGGGAATGGCTGCGGGGACAAAGGAAAATGCCAAATTCAAGCAGCTGAAAGAGAAATGGCTGGGCTGTGAAAAGAAAGCAATGTTACACTGTGAAATAATGAGGAGAGCGTACGGCATGTACAGATTAAATTCCTCCATGCTGGGACGCCTGTACAAAATCTTCTTACATAGACTTCTTCCTCTGTACACACAAGGTGCCTTCTCTGTGAGGTGTGTGATGTTGGATTTTCTGAGCTTGAGTATCACAAAATCTTACATGTTGTATCAGGAGTATCATGCAAAAAAAGAGTCCGGGAATACTACAGCCCTTCCAAAATGCTGCCATTTAGGGGAGACTCCCTCATGCTGGATTAAGTTTTAGGCTATTTTGGAAAGCTTGCACTCTTCTGAGGAGAGATTTGGGGGTGTATTTCAATACAAATTACTTAAAGATAAGAAAAAAAAAAACACCCCCACATATGTTTCCCTCAAGAAATCAAGGGGGTGCATAAAACTCACACATCCTGGCCTAAGGAAAGGACTTGAGCTTTTCTCATGGAAGGAAAAAAGGTCTTCAGCACAAAAGACGGAGACAATCATTACACCCATAGTATTAGGACCAGTACCATCTGCTGCCTACCTACTCAGGTAGGTAAATGGGGATTTTCATGCTCATCAATGCAAAGCCTGCACTTTTGTCCAATAGAAAATATGCACACATGTGCAGGCACCTTTGTGTGCTCTCAAACATGCACCGCCTTGTGCTGTATACTCTACACAGCATATTGCCAGCATGTTAAGATGCTTCACTTCTGAAGCCTTTCAAGTTGTACTATGTTCATTTGTTAGGATTTGCACATTTCAGCAAGGGATGTGTCACCTCATCAATGGACTCTGCCATGATAGATTGTGCTTATAGAATTTAGAAAATACGGATCTTCTGAGTAAGATTTTGCTTGTCCCAAAGTATCAGCAACTTTTATTGCATAGGGTTATTCCCACAGCCCTTAAGAACAATTTTTCTGAAGTCTTAAAACAAAAGCACCTGAGTAATCCTGAAAATCACTAAGTATGGATCCATCCAGAATAATTCGCATCATAATCACTTTTCAGCCAGAGACCACGTATTTGTTCATCCATGCCTGAGGCAGCTGACACAGCGGCTCGCCCATTTCCCCCAGCCCAGGAAGAATTTCCGCCACACCCAGGGTTTCTTACAGGTCAAAGCTTTTTCTTTCAATTATGAACCTTGGGCAAAATATCAAACAAAACAGTTCTTTGCTTAGCTTGGGCTACCACCCCGCCTCTGACGCTCCTTCCTTTTAGTTCCTCTGCTCTGGGCACTATGGCACGACATTGCCTGAAACTTCAATAGGGAGCACCTGCACACATTTCAGACAGGTTTTATAACTGTATGGGGCTGACTGGCCAGAAGTCTCTCCAGCCTGTATGAAGACTTACCTTTTGTGGTGAGAAAAGTCTCCTTTTGGTGCAGAATACTCATCTTTCTGTAGATGCTCATGGCTTTCAGACTTCAGAGCTTTGTCTGGTTGCTTGCAAAACTGAGGAAGAAATGTCCTTCCCCACACATGCATACACGTCCTGATGCCCCTCAAACCCTCACACCTCTCCCAGAGACATCAAACCTGACACTGTACAAGCTAGACTAATAACAGGGCCAAAAGCTGTTCCTACATGCCTGTCTGAGGAATCTTTTATGGCAGTTTTTTTTACAGATTTGGGAGTAAGAACAGGGTGTGGATCATCTGCCCCGATCAGCTACCCATATTTTCCTTTCTTGCCATTTTGTAGGCCATCGCTGTTTGTGAAATGTTCCCATTTTATTCTCTGCTTGTAGTGAACATCAATAATTCCAGTGTGCCAAAGTGCTTTATTTGACTTACAGGGCTCTTCTTAGGGAGCAATGGGTAAGAAAATATTGATGAATAATATATAAAAGGTCAGACCATGCAGTTCATATTTTGCCATAAAATTTAGTAGGCTAGATTTTTGAAAAAATAAAAATAATCTAGCACTGACAGCATTTTCTTTTCTCCTTTTCTGGAAAAAAGAACTGGTTTAATGTGTGGTCCCCCTGGAACCCTTTGGCTTTCTCCCTCATCCTAGCTACCAGCACCTGCTACCAGAATGGTTCACGAAAGCAGGAAGCATCAGAAAGGCTTTCCGATCCTCTTCTGTAGCCACATCACTGAACCTCCTGCCTATATAAAATAAACATCTCCAGATAAGGAAATCAACCTAAATAAATACTTGGCTTAAGTTAAAGGTGACAGCTTCAGGGAAGGCCAGCAGCTTTGTTTTTCCAGTGAGGCAAACAGGGTGCCGTGGCCAGTTCTAGCAGTGGCTGCTGCATAGCTTGGGCAAAGCACTTCCATTACTGTCCCTCCATTTTTGGAGGAGGCTGAGGGGAGACCTTATCGCTCTCTACAACTACCTGAAAGGAGGTTGTAGTGAAGCGGGTCTTGGACTCTTCTCCCAAGAAACTAGCGATAGGACGAGAGGAAATGGCCTCAAGTTGCACCAGGGGAGATTTAGATTGGACATCAGGAAGAATTTCTTTACCGAAAGAGTGGTTAGGCATTGGAACAGGCTGCCCAGAGAGGTGGTGCAGTCGTCAACCCTGGAGGCGTTCAAAAAAGGTGTAGACGTGGCACTCCAGGGCCTAGTTTAGGAGTCATGGTGGTGTTAGTTGATGGTTGGACTTGATGATCTTAGAGGTCTTTTCCAACCTTAATGATTCCATGATTTCCTCTCTCACCCTTTTCTCTTCTCTGTTCAGGGTATAAATTCATTGAGTAAGGGACTCTCTGCATGTGTTAGCACAGGACCCAGACAAAAAGAGGTCTGGTCTTTCACACAGAAACATGCTAAGAAATAAGAAATATGGCAAGAATCTTACTTTGAATTCACTATCATTTGGAAGTTTGTCTTACCATAACCTCACCATCAGATGCATTGCTCTTATTATCTTTGTATCTGTTAAAAATGAACATGAAACCATCAAGGGACAGATTGCTGTACTAACTCTGTAATATAACAAGGCATTACAAACACCTCCTCCCCCCAGAATATTGCAGTATCTTAGGTACATAAAATAATTTTTCATAAGATAAAAGTTGATTTTTCTTGGACTGCAAGACAGGACAATACCAGGATTGTCAGCATCTGGCTCACAAGTGACAAATGCAGTGTCTGAATGGGATTTTTTTTTTTTCCTAGTAAATTAACATTCTGAATTAGATTTTTATGAACTATGAATATGAGCATTGACAAAAAAAAAAAAAACCTTCATAGCTCTGCGCTTTCCCTGACTTTGCTCTTTATTCCTAAAGGTGCTTGTGACAGCTTATTCATTCCCCAAGATCGTTTATTCCTGGTAAAAAGCGCACACCCAACCCAGTGCAGCGATACATGCAGAGAAGTAGATTTCAACCCAGAAGGTGGAGAATTAATTCTAGAAGACCACAAAGGGACAACACAAAAAGCAATTTCATATGCACTGATCTGAAATATGCATAATCTCTGAAAAGATCCTCACTGTGACTGGAAAAAACAGTGACTGGTTGTGACTGGTTCAATAATGTTAAAAATGTTGAAAAATTCTGACATAGGCTAAACAGTATTTTTGATACATACGAAACAGATCTTTGATAAGAACATCAGCTATATCTGGTAAATGGAAAATCTGGGGCCACTAATAGAAATGTTTCTTGAAACCAAGGCCATCAGATAAAGATACCTTAAGAAAATCTGGTCACATGGCAACTTTAACTTAGCAGCTTCCTTTTGTACTGTTATGGTGTGTAGTTTACAAAGTCACTGGTGTCCTCACAGTTTGACAACTGCTGAGGCAAGGAGTTTAGCCCAGCAAAGTAGAGCCACTGACCTCAGAAGAAAAACCCTCCTCAATTTCAAATCAGCCAGATGATAAGACCAGAAACACCAAGTGAAGAATGTCAGTCTAGTATGCCTGATCCGCCAAGCTAGTATTCTGACCAGAAAATAAGAAGTGCTATTGCTGAAGCTTGAGTTGCCGACTGTACATCATTCTTCCCCTCCTCCTGTGCCAGAAAGCTGTCCGTATTATGTAAAAGACCTTGTTTCTTGGTTTGCTTGTAGTCACATAGGTGAGGAGTCCTGGAAAATCTCCCATCAAGTCAGCAACTTGGCAGGAAGCGAACAGAGTGATTTGCCAGATTTGGAAATTCAGTGGGGATTGTGTCAGGAGACCTCAGTACATGCTGATGAGGTCTTGTGCTGCTATCTAGCCTTTAGTAGCTGAATCCCTTGTTTCATCTTCCACAGTGGAAGAATATAGAGGAAACGAGAGAGAGAGAGAGAGAGAGCGCACGTTCACACAGTCCCTCTTGAATTACTACAATGCAGATTCATTATCTGAATCAAAGGCTATACACAGTTATAGTTTGGCTAAAACAAAACCCTCTAAGAGTGTTTGGGCAACAGCAACAAAGCGTCCTCGCCCTTGGGTGTGCAGATTTACCCTACACCAAAAATTTTGTCTCAGTGTATGCCAAAACTGGTGCACATTGCACAGGGTGACCTGCTTTCTGTCCTTCACATATGGTAGAGAACACAAGCCAGGCTATGGAAGTGTTGTGGCATATTGCTTTTTCTGCTCCATTTTATGACTCAACAATTGTTACCTGGAAATTAGATTGAAAAAATTCAGTTTAATGAGTAATCTTAGCATACAGCCCTCAAAACAATTCAAAGCACCCTTTACAACATGCCCTCTGTCTCAAGGCAAAAAGTGACCCACCCCTAGCACAGAATTCAACATCCAAATATCTCCTTCTGCTTTTCTATTTGTGATGAATTAGCTGGCTGAAGTTTATATCATTTATAATGTTCATTCCCAAATTGTCCCTCGTGTCTGCCAACCCAGGTTGGTTCAACTTGCTCTTGACACTCTTGATAATTGGAGTCACCTGAAACAAAAACTCTGAGCACCGCTAATAACTGGAGTGGGAATCACCAGCTGAGACCTATAAAACCCTCTGGTAGTTGCTACATGCATAGCCAACCATCTAACACAATATGTGCCAGTATCACATTTAGATCCCTTAATACTGGTTTTCCATCAGAAAAATTATGGCCAATACATTGGGATCTTTTATACAGCAACAACTATTACTAAATTTAATTACTTCATCTAATAGCCAAAGAAGCCTTGTCTTCCAAGTGGTTTCCTTGTGGTCATCAGGTTATTAACCTCTTTAGCTGTGAAAGAAATTCAAAAGCACTGTTCACTTAGGAAGGATCTCATTTCACATCTGTGGAATGTGGAGAATTTCTGAAAGGAGGAAAAGTATTAAGCACAGATGTTCTTCCATTTATTATCCTCAAGACAATGCATATAATATATTAGTCAGGTTTGGAAAACTTCTTGCCAACTCTTGATCTACAAGAGAAACCTGTGAATACTTTAGTGAGGATTGGTGATAGGACTGCCTATAGTCAATCTGTAACACACTAACATCTGCTTGAAGAACTGTTGATAAGCATTCGTATACAAAGCTAAGGGTTAATTTATGCCTGCCTCTGCAAAATGCGGTGATGGACTAAGAAGACAGACACTTTCTTCTCAGCTTGGTTACACCCATAGGGCGTAAGGATGTCTATCCCAGGATACGATTCAGGGACAGACCTCTACTAGCTGAGCTAGGTAACTAGGGACACAGTGAAGGACTTTGGTCTGTAAAGCCCCATGGGACAATGAGCCCTGTATCAAGTACGCTAGCACCAGTACAGCACCGTGGACTTTGAGGTGTCAGAGCTGGAGTGAAAGCAGCTGAGACTCAACAGAGGGAGGAAGCTCAGAGGATGGAGTGGTCTAATCCCACTCATAATCCTTTACTTAAAAGGTAGTCATCTTAAGTAAGACTCCTCTCATTTAACGATCGAAGGTGGATTGAAGAGGGAAGGAAGAAGGTCTAGGCCCACCTATGCATTAAGGGACTCACCCGTGCAACTTGTCCAAGCACTGGTTGCTGTGAAGTACACAAATGATTTGGGATAATGAGATGAGAACCCAAGACTCTTCACATGTTGAAGCTCTGCTCTATAGGCTATAAAGTCACACATCTCATCTGGGCCAATGAATCTGGAATTATTATTTTTATTTTGCTTAGAGGCAAATTAAACCAAAACAAAACATAGAGAACTATAGCGTNTGTTTCACTTCCATGCTAACAGCTGGGTTGCTCCGTGCCGTGAAGATTAGGGTGAAATGTTCAGAGGTACAACCCTAGGCACCTGGAGAACTTAACACCCAGCAGGAAAGCTCCTAGAGAGGTCAGATATATCCAGAGATCAGTAGCAGCTTAGCCAGCTTTTTCAGAACACTTTTGATTGGAGATTCCTAAGCTGTTTAATGGCCTTTGCCAGTGCACTGCTTGCTGGTAGCAGTAGCAGACGGCTGTCTTTTGTAGATTATGATTAAAAAAGAAAAAAAAAAAAAAAGATGGAAAATACGTCATGCCAGTTTTCTCAGAAGTTCTTTCCAAGTTTCTGAAGTGCACAGAAGTTGGCACCCCTATGATCATTACC